>JAVLVB010000003.1:1365655-1404710 GCA_032876305.1 Orestias chungarensis
CATAACGGAAAGGACAGAGTGGTTTTTGATTGTTCCTTCCAATTCCGAGGGTGGTCACTGAATGAGCCCCTGTTGCCTGGACCAACTTTAGGTCCTTCACTACTTGGAGTTTTGCTGAGGTTCCATCAGCACTCAGTTGCTGTAAGTGGGGACATAAAGGCAATGTTCCATCAGATCCGGCTGCAGCCTACTGACACACCAGTGCTGAGGTTCATCTAGAGAGACATGAAGAAGGAAAGGGAGCCAACAATCTATGAATGGCAGGTGCTACCATTCTGCACTACATGCAGCCCCTGTTGCGCTGTATATGCTCTTCAGCGGCATGTCCAATACAACTGTGGGGACAAGCCCCACTTGGTCGAGGTTGTGGAACACTCCTTTTATGTGGACAACTGTCTACATAGCACTCGCAATACTGCTGAAGCCAAAGTACTCATTGATGAATTACGCCAGCTACTCATGGAAAGAGGATTTGATCTAAGGCAGTGGGTGAGTAATGTGCCATCAGTGATCAAACATCTTCCCCCAGAGGCCAAATCGGAACGCAGTGAGCTTTGACTGTCAAAGGGCAGTAACACCCTGCAGGAGTCAACCTTAGCCCTCCAATGGAACTGTCTCAATGACACTCTAGGCTTCAAGCTCCGTCCAGCAGACCACCTTAAGCCAACTCTGAGGAATATTTATAAAGCCTTAGCGACCCAGTATGATCCCCTGGGCTTTATTATTCCCTTCACCACCAGGGCTAAGGTCCTCATTCAAGATATCTGGAAGCATGACCTCGGCTGGGATGATCTGATTGAACCTCAGTCCCTGAAAGAACAATGGACAGTGTGGGTGAATGAGCTTCCCGATCTCATTCACCTTGAATTTCCCCGAACATACGCACCATCTTGTGCTGACAAACCTACCTCATCTAGGGATCTAAACATCTTCTGCGATGCATCCGAGAGAACGTATGGCTAAGTAGCATACTTAAGCACAGTTGATGAGCAAGGTAGTGTTAACATCGCCTTTGTGCTGACTAGATCCAGAGTGGCTCCAAAGAAACGTCTAAGCATGCCACGTTTGGAACTCACTGCAGCACTCACTGGAGCCCAGCTTGCCAAGCTTCTTCAGACAGAGCTGACCTTACCCATCCAACAGACTTTCCTCTGGTCCGACTCTACTACAGTGCTGCACTGGTTAAGATCAGAGTCATGCCGGTACAAGGTATTCGTTGGCACGAGCATAGCAGAGATTCAAACACTTACTGAGGTTTCCAGCTGGAGATATGTCGACTCTTCAAGAAATCCAGCGGATGACATAACTCGAGGATTGAAGCTCGCAGATCTAGCGCATCCACACAGATTGATCAATGGTCCCTGTTTCCTTCATCAACCTCCAGAACAGTGGCCAACCATGCCCACAGTAGCTGAAGCTGATCCTGATAATGATGAACTTAAGAAATCCAACCTTGCGGGTATTACAACAGAGGTTCATAATCCAGACCTTCCCAATCCAACTCAGTTCAACACCTGGACAGATCTAGTCCATGCTACAGTTACTTCCCTTCATGGGGCGGCTGCTTCCAGCAAGAGCCCCATTGCAGATTCAGCTGCTTACCTCACAGCAGAGAAGTTACTTTTGGCTCAAGCTCAACAGGACTCTTTTCCCAGGGAGTTAAAAACTCTAAGGACCGGTCGTCCCATTCCAGCTGACAGTCGCCTGTTGCCACTCTCACCTGAATGTGACAAAGTCACAGGACTACTTCGTGTTGGAGGAAGATTGCGGCATGCAGAAGGTCTAGAGGTGCTATTCATCCAATCATTCTTGATCCTGTGCACCCGATTACTAAACTGCTGATCCAAGACTTTGATTGCAAGCTTCTCCATCCAGGACCTGAACGGGTGTTAGCCGAGATGCGACGTCAGTATTGGATTCTGCGTGGATGGGAAGCAATACGGAAACATCAACACAGTTTTAGGGAATGCCAGGTGTGGCTTGCTAAGCCAGAAGTTCCCAAGATTGCTGATCTTCCTCCTTCTAGGCTGCGCATCTACAAGCCGTCATTCTACTCCACAGGGGTTGACTGTTTTGGCCCATTTATTGTGAAGTTTGGTCGCAGAATTGAAAAGCGATGGGGTATTGTGTATAAATGTCTGACTAACAGGGCTGTCGATCTTGATTTACTGGAATGTCTTGACACCGATGCGTTCTTGATGTCTTTGCGCCGATTTATTGCCACAAGCCGTGAGCAGTAAAGTACAAGCAAACAAAAAAATAATTAAACCGAAAACCTGACTATATTGTCTTCTAAAATCCTTATCTTCCTTCATTATATAATAAGAAAACAGTCTACATGATATTAAGACAAAAAAAAGGTAGAAAAAAAGGTAAAAATAGACCCCATACAGTGAGTAGTCTTTCCAGCTAATAGAAAAAAAAATATCATTACTTTTACCTTGATAAAGGTTTATTTAAGAATTAATTTTGGACAATATATTTTAAGTTTTATTTTCGTTTTTCTTAATGACATTTCCACCTTACCACCTCTTTCCTTCAAAGCCTGACTGTAAGGTATTTGGATTTGTACATCAGTGATACTGTGATAATAATAACAAATTGCAATATAAAATGTGCTGTCCAATAAGAGGCCAGGAAATATGAAAACCACAACCTTTATACACTCATTATAAGCAAATAGGAAAGCTAAATACCTCGTCCAATTAGTTCCTTGCCTTCATCTACCAAGTCAGAGGTCCAATCACTGTCAGTGATGTACTGATAGAACCCCAGTAGGTTCAGACAGCGAGAACCCAATCTATAAAAAAAAACACATACACAATTAAATACTAATTCCAAGCTTTGTATTCTCTTTATGTACTATAAATAGGCAAACTGTGGGTTATCAGAGAAGAATCTGTTTCCAAATATTAGATCAGCAAGTGAAAAATCAAATCAGAGAGATCTGACACATTCTTATCGGCACCAAACTGAGTTAAACATCTGAGTTAAATCAACACTAAACACTAATATTCCACATCCTATTCTTTTAAGTGTATAATATGGATTGCATAAATGTAGATGTTATGTAGGTCGAAATGGTTACTTTACTTGTAAATAGTTGCAATACAGAGCAGCAACACCAACATGGGATAATAGATGTAGAATCCATCAGATATGACAGGCAGCAGCCGCATGGAGCCCATAATCTATCAGCAAAGCACAGAAACAACACAGTGTAAATACATTTGATTACCCATTTTTTTTCTTGTATTATGTCTTTGATTGATTGATTACATGAACTCACAGAAGTGTAAGATGTCTGTATTCTGTCCTGGTGTGAGATGGCGGAGTCCATGTGAATCAGGCCCAGGAAGTTTAGACACAAAGGAGGAGTCAGGCGACAAAACAGCCTAGGTTAAGAAAAAAAGACGACGACACATGATGTGTTATTATACCAGAATGGCATATCACAAATTTGCTTGGTCTTAAGATTTTATCGCTTAATGTGGTCTATGTAAATCTCTACATAACAAAATAAAAAAATGAAAAAATTTAAGAACAAAAAAAAAAACATGATTATACCATATGTTAGGATAAATTTTATATAGCAATAAAACAGATTCTACAAATGATGAAAAATCTTTCCAGCATTCCATATGACGGACATACATCCCACTGAACTGCAGGCTGTAAGCATCAGTCTGGTGAAGCGGCACCAGGTGAAAGTAGTTGAAGACCCGTATCCTGAACACGGTGGAGTACACGCACACGCACAAGAACAGGATACTGACAAAGCACACCATCTGGTGGAGAGAAATAAAGAAGGTTAGTGGGATTACAATCATTTTACAAGACAAAATACTGACTTCAATGCCTATTAATGGATTGGGAAATTATAAAATAGGGATCTACCTCAATAAAAACGTAGTTGTAATGTTGTTCGGCTTTTTGGACAAATACAGCAAACAAAGAGAGGACAGGGTGTGTACTGAAGAAGGTACATTCAGACCAGACTACTGCTACCGAGAGGAGACAAAGGAATACAGCCAGCGTCCGGCAGAAAGTCTTCCTGAACACACACTCCCAGTACCACTCTGAGCATGAATAAAACAGAAATAGGAGGTTTAATTAGAAACACTGGGGGAAAAAAGACAACATATTAAAATGATTGAATATTTAAGGATAAAAAACAAACATTAGGTAGCAAAACTAGCAACTGAAAAAGCTAAGAGTTAAATTAAGTCACCATAAAATCATCCATAAATCCAGTCAAAGAAAAATTAACAATAGGGAAAAATGTAAACATTAGGGGTTCAACTTATCTGCAAATTGAAGATTTTGGCCCTGAATGACCTCACCTACTTTCGGGGTGTAGAGGAACCTGTGGATCCAGTCGAGGTTGTTTGTGGAGTAGCTTTTGGTGATGACTCGTTGTGGGCTGCTCTGGCTTTTAGCGATGTCTTCCAGATGAAAGGCCTGATCCAACAAGAGGGACCACTGAACCTGAGTCTGGTTGTGCCTCTGCACTGCAGAAATGACCTAGATTAACACAAAGCCCAGCTTTATTTGACAACCCTCGTCGCTTCCAGCGTCAGGAAAGACATTTCAATAAATAAAAAGAAGAAAAATACCTTTTGATGAAGTTTGATAAGACCATTTTTGGTAAGAACAGCACCCTGTTCAGAATGAGAGTTTTCCACATCTCTTCCTATCTCGTCCTGGTACCTAGAGGGACACTGGAATTCACATGCAGGTTATTTTGCTGTGTTTTAGTATCATGAGATATTAAAATGCATAGAAGGCCCTCCTTGTTCGAAAACTGGCCTTGTGTATTTATCACCTTTTTTAAAATAGTGTCCACACATTTCCTAAGGCTGTCGTTGAACCTTACAGACTCATTGACGTCTGCGACTTCCTGATGACAAATATAACGGATTTTAATTTTCAGTTACAGATAAAAAATTAAAAGCATCAAACCAGCATAAAGTTAAAACATTTGTGCTAAAAGGATATCAGATTTAGCTAAAATATTTCATCTAGTAACTCTCACCTCCATTACATCTGCTAAGTTCTCCTCTGTTGAAGCTTTCTCGGTTGCCAGTTTCGCTACCTTAAAGTATGTCTTCTCCAGCAAGAAACTATTTGAAGATGAGAGCCAATAGGATCGTGGAATCTCCACCAAGCCATAGCCGAGCAACAGCACCAACAGGAACAGGCCCCAGGTGTTAGCAGCACTGATACCGATTGTCTGGAGCTCTGTCCTGGAAAATTCAGATGGTAAAAAAATAAACAAAAGCCTAGACCGACGTATGTATTGTGGTAAATTTTCCAAAAATATTCACCTACCATGTAAGCCTCAGCTTTAGATGCACAGCCACATAGATCAGCAGGCAGATGAAAATAAGGAGGTAGGTCCCATAATAGATAGCATTTTCAATAAGTGCTGTTTTAATCTTCCCAGCAATGGAGAAAGCTCCAGAACGTGCATAGGACTGCATGAAGGGCAACAGCACCCTGGGTAGTCGGTAATAGTCAGAGTCAACACACAAATATATTTTTCCCCTAATTATTAGAGTAATATAACAGTTTAAGAGGCTCAGTATTTCACGTGTCTGAGAGATGTAAGGAGCTCACCATGTTAGAAACTGAGAGGTCCAGTACACAACTCTCCAAAACACTGGCATGACATGATCTGGGATGTAACTCCAGGGCTTAACGCACACATTTGCTGAACTGCAGTATGCAAGCATACACACAGAGTATCACAAGAAAACTGTTGCTCTGTAATCTTGTTTTTATCCCTACCATTGTGCAGGGGTAAATAAACAAAGTGCTAGATGTAATTTATCTGAAACCATAAAATACTAAAACTTTACCAGTACAAATGAAAAAAACAGTGTAAACAGGATACTTTGATAATGTGTGGATGAAATAGGATTTGTGATGGCATGGCATCAAGCTCTGCCTAGAATGGTGACTAGCTGCACAGAAATTAATCTGTTTCTGATCAGTGAATGTTCATATTTTTCATTTAATTGCGGTATTTTAAATAGCAGTCGCTGTCTGCGGGATTTTAAAAAGCTCTTCTTACACTTTGAGATGTCTACAATGCTGAAATCAGCGATGGTAAACCCGTACAGCTGTTGAACTCTGATCAGTCCTTACTTAAGACAGTTACTCCTCATGTTCATTTTCCTTTGTCTAACCCTGTATGTACATACAAATTAACCTGCTTAATTCTTTTGGCCTCAAGATTCTTATCAGTCTATCTCAAATAAAAATCAAGCTAGCTAGTATATTTCGATTAATTCTGTTTAATATTTAGTAAGGCCTACTAAAAGGAGCAAAACAAAAAAATAAATAAACGAATATGTAAAAACTATAAATACATAAAAGATATAAAAGTAATTACATGATTTTTATTAAATATGTTTACCAATAGGTAAATAATAATTATTATGTTAGATAAACACCAAGTGAGGAGCACACTAACCCCGACCTGACACAATGTAGGAAATACAACAACAATTTATTTTACCGTGAAGTTTGGAAAGCAGTTGATCTGGGGTCAGGGTGATCATACTTTTTGTTTTGGGCTTCAGAGATAGTTTGATTTGAATTGTCATGAATGCACTGGTTGTAGATGGTCTAGGAAAAGAGCAAAGCAAACACAAACACATTCAATATACCCAAATATTTAAAAAATGCTGTTTAATGAAGTACAAACTGGAACAAACCCAAATTGTAGACTAATTAAATGATATATGTCTTTTAGAATTAACAGTAATTATGCTTTATATTTTATTTTACTTTTATGAACCCATACCGTGCTGACATCAAGCGGAAGAATAAACACGATGAGGAAGCTGAGGTACCAGGAGAGCAGCGTTCCTAACAAGACCAGACGCTGCTGCTTCCTCAAATCTCCATAACGATGGAGAAGGTAGAGCGCCAGGATGAAAACAGCAACAACCACAGCAGACAAAGCAGCAGACGTCATGCTGGTAAGCAATCAGATCTGATGTCCAGAACCCATGATGGCAGCCAGTCTGCTGGGAACAAAGACAGAAAGGACAAGAAAATAAGACTGGTGGTCATAATTCCAGGCCGGATATCAGCTATAATCTGTAATAAAGGAAGATAAAACAGTCTCACGTCATCACTCAGGATATGTGGGCTGGCCAAAAATGAGAAACATACAGTAAACCAGAATGGAAATGTGAACATGCAAGTAAGAAAGTAAGAAAAATCTAACATCTGTACAATGATAAATAACTGCAAGAAGGAATGTTTGAGTTCCAACAGATAAAGTTAACTAGTCTGTTTTAGTATCAGTCTAATATTTATGTAATATCAGTTTTGTCCTGTACCAGTGTGTGCTTACACTGTCATGTTTACATCCAGATTTACCACATTTGACTTCTTGTGCTACACAATTATGAGACAGGTCTTACGTTAATCATGTAAAAGTCGGATAAAACTGCATTGTCTTTTCCTTATTTATTTATTTTCAGGATTTTATTAGTAAAGTTAACACGTTCCCATGTAAAATAACTCAAAGTAAAATAACAAAGTTTAAGACAGAATAGAGACTACCATAATCTAAGAATTTAAACCTTAAAAGCACCGCATGGGAAATAAAAACTGAAACCTTACTAAGGAGAAATATATTTTATAAAATAACATTTTATAACATTTGTTTTAGCTTTTACTATCTAACGTATTTTTTCCTTTTGTTTATATTATGCGTCTAAATTATTACGTTTTTAATGCATTTTCTAACTTTAACGTAAAGACCTGTATTTGTGTACCTTGTAAACTAATATGAACATGAAAAACATGCGAAAAAATTAAAGCTTTCCATTAAATATAACCGTTTTCCCGCTGCTGCCTATGTTTTGTGTTTATAATGTGTTTACTAAGATTTAAAACGTGCGTAGCTTTGAGTTATTATTAGTGAAGGGTGCTAAACTTAGACTTAATAAACAATTAAGTGTCAAGTTACACAAAGAAAATATTTTAAACAGTCAGAACTTACCTTAGAGTAAACCTTGAGTGGCTAAAGTTAAATTCTAGTAAATATTCCGTTTCTTTTCCTGCCAACTCCAACTGTTGAACCAAACCTTTGAAGCTACGTTGCGTAACTAACGTAGGTGACGTAACTGCCGGCGTTGTTGCTCACGCCAACGTGTATCTTCGCAACAGCAAGGAATTGTGGGTACTGTAGGACGCACCCTTACTTCTTATTTAACAAACTTCAGAGCTTCAATATTTCAATTTATCGAATGACTATTTATAGTTTTAATATGTTGCATATTTATTTGAAGAAATAAATTATTTTATTAAATATATTTATATTAAATATATTTATATTTAATATCAAAATATATTTGGCCACTAGGTGACAGCAGTCTTTAGAGGAGGTTGGAGATGTTTATTTTGGAACTTGAGGCTTCAGTCTTGATTTGCAATCCACTCTATCAATGCTGATGTTAAAATTAACAGCTCCAACCTTAAAAGAGATTTAAAAGTTACTTGTCAGATGATCCGTAACGTTTAAATGATTTTCTTTAATATAGCTCAGGTGGTCCGTACTAGGAAAACAAACAATTTAAATGAGCTCTACAAAAAGGTAATTATGTCAGAAGTTTGTTGATGACTACAAAATGTGAGCTGCAACTGTTGAGTTTGCTTGTATTGTGACCTTGGAGAGATTCCAAAATGAAAACATTCTGACCAAAAACAAAACACAAAAACCATACCTTAATTTGAGTTTAAAAAACAAAACAAAAAAAACATCAAAACTAATTAGTAAGCATGCAGCACATTAAAATACAGTAGTCGATTAAGTGGAAATGCAGAATTGTGGCAAGCATACCTTTCAGTCTAAAAATTGCTTTCCAACCATTACAGTTTTAACATGCAGAAATAGTGAAAGACAAGCATCTTCCAGCTATTTTAGGACCAGAACGCAAGCCACAGACATGGGTCATCCGCATACAGTGGACCCAGTATGTTACAACAAACTGAATGGTGCTCCAGCAAAAGATCCATGTGGCACAGCACATCCAAGAGAAAATGTTCCACGAGACTTACAGAGACGGTCCAGTCTTCTGCTGCTCTCGAAATGCCAAGTGTTTCCAGCCAAACGGATCCAAAAATGCCCAAAGATTCTGTCCAGTCCTCCAGAAGATATTCCAGTAGCTCCATTTGGTCCACAAAGCAGTTTGCAGTTTAACTTTTAGGCCCAAATAAACCACTTTACCAAGAGGAGCCAGGCTGACTGGCCTGATCTGAACAGTCGTAGATAAAAGCCACTGACAGGCGCGTAGGGAGGCCATCTGTCTATCTTCAATCTCATCCAATCAAACCTCCTAACACAGGTTAGAGGAAGTAGGTGTTGGACCATTCGGCTCCAAGACGCACATCCTCATTGAGAACTCCAAACGACCAACAAAGGAAGTTTTTGTGTTCTTTTATATATATATATATATATATATATATATAACAAAATAGCAGGATGCTTGTTTTTAACTCTACAGTCCTCTCCATTACTTGGTTAAGAGATGGTTAGGACTCCTTTACATTCAACAAATCTATAAACTTGTTTGAATCTAATATTTAGGTGGAGCAGCTCACACACTTTTGTAATGTTTGAAATGAAGCAAACAGTAAAACATATTTAAAATTACCAGATATTGACACAAACATAAGGATGTGGTGTCTGTAGCTTAGCAACAACTCAACTGATGACATTCTATGGATTCTTGGCAACAACTAAGAGGGATGTGAGAGGTTGTAAAAATAAGACTGCTAAACTCTATTGGTAAATCATTTGGAAGGAAAATTACAAATAAATTGTTCAATTTCAGGGCTGCAGAGATACAACTTTATAGTAGCATGTCCTGGATAACGCCATCTGTGGTTCAAAAGCACTGTCACTCCACGTCTTTTTTTCCCTGTTCCTCTTGAAATCTCTGTCTCGTATAGTTAGGAAACCTGGTAGATAGAGGCTGGAGTCCGGAATAAGATCCTGCAGCCATGTCTCAGTAGTACTGCATTTCTGATACTCTTAGTTCTTGTTAGGACTTGAAGTTCATTCAACCTTCTAGCAAGCTACAGTATCTCATGTTGCGGATTATGACCTTTGGAAGAGATGGTTCGAAGTGATTTCTTCTCACTATCCCATTTGTTCCCACTCTGCATCCACAACATTTCTTTTTTAACTCACCTGGAATTTTTGGCTTTGTTTAAAGTAATATTTCAGCTTTAATGAAGTTAATTATCTACCTCGTGTTGTAAACCACCTTTTTGCTAAGGTGATGCTATCCCTCCATCTATCCATCAATATATTTTCCAACCCACTTATCCTTGTGAGGTTGCGGGGGTCTGCTGGTGCCAATCACCAGCACACATGTGGCGAGAGGAGAGTGTACACCCTGGACAGGTCGGCAGTTCATCACATGGCAACTCAAAGATAAACAGGACAAACACTCATGCACACCCTCACACCTAAGGACAATTTAGAGCAGTGTTTTTCAACCTTCTGTGAGCCAAGGTACATACTTTTCATTGAAAGAATTACGAGGCACACCATCAACCATAAATTTAAACAAATGATACTCTATAGTCGCATATATTAAATTTATAGTAATTCTTATCAAAGTGTCTTTGATATGAATCAAATTAACATGTATTTTATTATCATATTTTATATCTCTTATTTCAAATTGCACTTAACGTGTCCACTTCAAAAATACTCAACAATTATCCAATTTCACCAAGATAACTTCCACGGCACACCTGATGATCACCCACGCCACAATAGTGTGGCACACTGGTTGAAGAACACTGATTTAGAGTATCCAATTAGCCTAACAGTCATGTTTTGGGACTGTGGGAGGAAGCGGGGGTACCGGCAGAGAACGTAGGTGATGCATCATAAAAAATGTCCAAGCATAGAAAAATGATCTGCAATGATGACAGTGTCCAAACTATTGTGAATAATCGTCCAAAATATATAGATTTCAAGTAGGAAATAGAGAAATTAAGGTTAGAAGAGGAAAAAACTGAATTTAAGTAAAAGCCCTAATCCAACTTGCTGCAACACTGAATGGAGCAATTCCAGGACAGCACGATATTTAAGCTTTTTTATCCCCGTTTGCTTAGTATATTAGGAGATAAGAAATTCCAACCTTCCTGCTTGCTCTAGAGGATTGTGTCCATGCCATCATTATTTATATTTATATTCAGATAACTTTATGTATTCATTGTGCAAAAGTGCATGCTTTTTTATATTCCCTTAAGTTACCTTGTTCTTTTTATGAACAATGTACCCTTATGTCTATGTTACAAATGTAATTTTCTTAAAAGTTAATAAAACTTCCATTCTATTTTGATAAACGTTATATAGAATAATCCTGTACAAATCCCACCAATAGGGGGAGGCAGCGTTATTGTTTTGGATCTTCTGACGGCAGTCAAAGAAAATACCATGTTTACAGTTGTAAACATTTATAAAATTGTTCTGCTATCAAAAATAACACACAGAACTGGTTAATATTTGTCTTAATGAATAAAATTAGGCTTTGTTTTTGTTTTTAAGTATTCTCAACAAAATAGAAACATAGACGAAGACTTACATCAAATCAACAAATGCTGTTGATAACAATCTAAAAGGCATATCACATTACCGAATCTTTAGTAATTGCGAGATTATAGTCATCTCCTGTTTATTCTTTTGTTACTAGGCTTTACTTTGAAGTTGTTTGTTAAAAAAGAAGGTGTTGAGTTAAAATCATTTGGGAGAATCCTGACCTAAAAACTGACCTGATCAGGTTTCAGGCCACTCCCCACTGGCACCATAAAGTACATATTGGAGAAATAAATAAAAAAATATACATATTGAATATTAAAAAAAAAATACAAGGAAAATGTCAAGAAATGGGGTCATACTGCATTTGTTTTGGATGCTTTTTTTTCATCTCAGCAGGGATCCATCTCAGAGGGTTTTTCAGGAGAGCTGCTTCTGTGCTGGAGGCTTGTCATCCACAGGCATGTCCCCACACACCTTTAAATCATCAGAATCGTTACCTGAAGTATAGAAAGAGCTGATTGTACCTGAGTTTTAACATGAAGCCCCCCAGAGTGTTTTCTTGAATTATCTTTTTGTGCTCCTGAGTAAACTGTGCTTTCTTTCTATGAAATGTTTTCTTGTGCTTAACTGTTCCCTAGTTGACATCTCCTTGTGCAACATACCTTGTTGTCACCTCTCTATGCCATAACCTCCTTTATCATTCTTCATATCTGGTGACCGATTCTCTTCCTCATTTCACCCAACCTCCATAAAACCTGACCGCTCAGCTTAGCAGCAAATCTATTTATCTGCCCTGTAAGGATCCATCTCCACAACTATGAACACCTTCAACCTCTGTCGTTGCAATCCACTCAAGTCGTCCTGGCAGTTTCTTGCTTCCTACACCCCACAAGAACTTAATCTGCTCTTAGTACATCTTTCTCATCCCACCTCCACTCTATTTTCTTTCAGAGCTTCTGGTTCCGTTGTTGCAGTCCAGCCTAGATCGCCTCATCCTTGCACATTTCTCAAAATAATGTAAACATCATTGTGCTAATTTTTTCCGCCACTGCATGTGGTTCAGAAGTATTCCTAAAACGATGACTGTCATTTAGTTAAGGCTGAGACCCGAGTTCAGAGAAGCTCACAGGAGACTGAATCAGGTGATTTATTTACAAGGCGTTAATGTGCAGTCAACTGGGATCCAGTTAACTGCTTCAGGGGAACTGCTTGCGGGGAACAGGGTGGAAACACAGAGTTATCGATGGGAAATTAAGCTGACTGAGACCGATCAGAAGCAGGCTTACTTGTAGAGTTGTGGAAGGTGAAAACCAGAGGGAGGCGAGTGGGATCTGTGGTTGTGAAGGCAGATGAAGCATGCTGGTGGAGATCGCGGGAGGCGCACAGAGAAAGTTGGAGGTCTGAGAGCGGAACAGGTGTATGGATCGTGTCGGAGGAGCGGCTGCCAGCTAGGATTTCTTAATGACAGGACCATTGCTCAGAGGTCAATCATTTATTTGTGACGAAGTTCTGACAGACCTCTCATGTTCACTAGGGAGCACAAACAAAATTACTCTGGGCACAAGGACAAGTTAAGCGCAACACATACACATCACACAGGGGCTGGATAATGTTCAGGCACTGAAGCACTGGCAACCAGCTCCTCTTATACTGCTCCAGTTCCTCATGGATTGTAGGTGCGTGATTGGGTGCTCCTGCGGATGATGAGCCCACAGCCACAGAGTGGCAGAGACCAGCCTGTCACCTGGAAATACCTTACAAGGTGGAAACTGGATAGAAATAATGAATCTACAAAAACACAACCCCATTTCCCTAACAATGACAAGAAATGCCATCTCAAGGCACTAGACAAAAAAGGGAGTTCAATTAAGTTCAATCATACAGTACATACATTTTAATTGGTCCTACTTATAAAACAATGCAATCAATTTCAATTCATTATATTAAGTGTTCTATCTACAGAAACTGAGCAGATTGCATGAAGTCACTGATTTGCAGCCTTTACTCTTGAGCATGAGCATGTAGCAAGAGAACAGAATACTTAATGGTTTTTGTTATGGTTCTGACCCACATACAGGAAGCAATTCAGGAAAAAGAGAACCCGGAGGAAACGGCGACGTGGGGAACTGGGAGCTCTGAATGGAGACAGACAGGTGTGTGAAGTCTGGGGGGGAAAATGGAGATGAAGACTGGAAATGAATCTTACCTGTGAGAAATTATTTTCTGTACTACGGAAAGGTTATCAATACAGAGTTGCAGGTTCAGCGTGAGCTGTTGACCGGAGGCATCAGAAAGGTAGCTGATGTAAAAAGTTGAGGCTTTCGTTGTGGTCCTGGGGCATGGGTTGAGACAGGTGTAGGTTAAAGGAGCTGTTACTGGTCATGGATAAATTGTTCACATATCCACAGTTTTGGCAGTAAATTTGAGGGAAATGAGTTGGAGAGGAACCTGGTTAAACTCACAAAAGATAATTACTGGGGACATGAACTTGCAGATATACATGAAGTAATTGTTCTCAGAGACAAAAGACCAACAGATGACCCAAAATTACCATGTTGAGATAACACCCAGCCTCTGAATGTCTCCTCTTATGTTGCAGGCTTGCAGGAGGCTATCTGCTGGACTGGGTTCATTATCTGCATCTGTGTGTCACCCAGCAGTTGGCCTCCTGAGGGCACTCTGGTGGAAAGGTGTCACAACAAACTCGACCATAACCCCACTTCCTGACATCACTTTCATTGTGTAATTTACTTTGCAGCAAACCAACATGCTCAACATGCATGTAGCAAAAGTGGAGAGAATTTTTTTTTTGAACGGAATGAAAACGAACAACAGGAAATGTTCAGAAATTTGGAAGTTATGGCCATATTAATTACAAGAAAACATGTTCCATCTGCTCCTCATTGCTAAACTGCTCTGTTGCAGTGGCAATAAAATTAATCTGCTCCACCTGCCAGCCTAAAATGATCGGGCTTGTATCATGTACCTGTTTAGAGGCAGGTAAAATAATCTCTCTGACAGGCAGACAGTGCCAGATTACTGACAGTCATAAGCAAGTAAATGTCCAGTTATTTTGAACACCTGTTGTGTGACCAGGTTTTGTTCCTGGATTCTACTGTCTCGCCTAGGCTGCTGGCTACCTCGCTACCTTTCGATTTCCAGAAGCATCCTTTAGAGTGAATCCAGCCTCTCCAGTCAGCATCCAGTCTTCAGTCAGTCAAGTTCTAGATCATGTACATACTGAACTGTTCATTAAAAAAAACAACTTGCCTCTCATCTTCCATGCTTTTGGCTGAAATTGTGGGTCCTCCTGTTTGTCTGAAAATGTAAAATTTCCATTACCTTTTTAAGTTTAAACCAATGGGACAAAATCTAACTCAAATTTATTACATTTGAGATTGTAGGGTATGTAGTCTGAGTACATTGCAACTTCATTCATAGCATATAATCTTTTTTTTCAGGTTACAGACACAAACTTTAATCTACTTTGAATGTGATTGGCGCATATTATATTATCATTAAAGGCATGGCTTGCATTTGCCAACTCTGATCCATATCTGAAGATACCGCCACTAATGGGGCTCATTTCCAAAAAAGACAAGTCTGCATACAAATTTAACATCTTATGACCTGGTGAAACCAGAAAAACTTGGACATTAATGTTCTAAAAACAGTGGAGATGATCATGGACTACAAAGACAACGGAGACTATGATGCTAAATTTCTACACAGTCCATCCTCAGCTTCTCCATCCCCATCTGGTATGCTGCTGCCACCACCAAGGAGAAAGGCACGTGCAGCGTACATTCAAACGGCAGAAGAGGTGATTGGCTGCCACTTTCCATCCCTTAGGGACATGTGTGCCTCCAAGAAGCTAAAGTGAGCAAAATATTCTTGCTGACTCGTCTCATCCTGGCCAGACTTTCTGGTACTGTAGGATGTTGTAGTCCGCCTGGACCAATGCCTCCCAACACAAACACACTTTCTTTCCCTTTGCTGTTGGACTTAGCAAGTCCAACGACACCACCAAAATCACATTGCATTAACATAAAGTCATTATCCATTAAAGGATCTTCAGTCCAGCTGATTTGTACTGCTCACTGTACTGCAATAATGTTAATTGGGCGGTCATGTAATGATAGGTTTACAGTTGTGGCAACAGTCTTTTTTAGATGATGGATCACCTATTTCAATTCTATAATCGATAACCTTTTTCTTCTCTCCCTTAACCTTCTGCATAACTTTTTCTCTGACATCTTCTTTGTTCGTTGTTCTTCATGATGCTATTAGCTGAACAGACTTTCGCAAACTGCTGTTTTTTTACTTACATAATCTGTCGCACTGTCCAAATGTAATTAACAAAAAAAGATGTCTCAAGGCAGCAGATTCCACTGGTTTTTATTCTATTGTAATAATGTTGACTGCAAATGCTTGACATATTTTTATATTTGTATTTGTAAAAAAAACTACAAAAAATATATAAAAACTCATATTTACCTTTCACATCACCATTAAGCACCACTTTGTGTTAAATACATAAAATCCCGTAACAATAAATAACAGGTTGGGGTTGAAACACGAAAGGTCAAAGGGGTGTGAAGGCTCTTAATACACTGTAGGTTTACACTGACAGATTTGAAAATTATAATTAAATAGTTTTATTATGTCACTGTTAGTTTTTAGCTGCTCTTCAGAGAAAATCAAAAGTAACATTCAACATCTGGGTCAAGTGTAACTGCTTTGGACAAAAGCTATCCTTTTGCTTTCTGTGAACGGCTGCAGTTAAACCTTAGCTTTGAGTTTATCTTGAGACATGAGTAATATTATCATCAAATAATTTCCAAATAAATTACATAGTAAATTACTTTCTATACAACTCTTATGATGTTCATATGTATCTCTAATACTTCAGGAATAAAAACACAGCGTCTGAAGGTTTGGTATTTTGAAAATTAAATGGTTGACAAATATTTGATTGGCTGCTTTTTGCCAGAAGTTGAAATTCTGCATTCTAGTCATCTTCTGCCTTTTTTGTTGCTTTTTTTATTTTCATTTTTTTAATGCTATCAAAACATTTCCCGTTTTCTATTCATCTGCATCCAGGCAATGAGCCACTGAAATTACGTCCAACGATGTCTTGTACAGATCAGGGAGAAACTATGTGTGAACAACCATGTCTCCCAGCATGCTCATTGAGCAACTATGAGACCTCTGGGTTTGAAGTTTGCGACATTTGATCCATGGGAAACGCTCCCACACAATGATGCTGGTGAACAATGTAGCCCCAGTTCTGTATGCCCCCTGAGGAACCCTGCACACTGCAGATCTTATGACCTGTCCTGGATACATCTCCCCATTGGGAATGGACCACTCCCATCTGGCTTGGTACAGCAGCCAGGAGCAGGTAGTGTTACATACTCTTTCTGGTACTGAAAATTGTGCCTCTGTTGTTGTTTATGGACAAAATGTGTGTGTTGGTATGCATGTGGGGACGGGGAGGTCTTATAATGGAACCCACTTCATGTGATGATTCTCCATGGAGCAACAAAATCATGTTTGTTTGTTTTTTATTTTTCAAAGGTTTGGTTTACCAATATTCTTAAAGATTGAATAATTTGTTTAAGAAGGAAAGAAAATCAACTTTTTAAAGTTTTGGACTAAACACAAGCATTTACTCATGTTGGGTTTAACAAAATTATGTGTCAACACTTAAAATCATATCTGTAATCCTGGCTTTACATGTGACACTTTTAGCAGAAAACTGTTGACTATCAAGTCATACATAGTCAAGCCTAGACTTAACAGAATAAAGCAGTTTTGTTCCACATTCCACCCATAATTAGTTTAACTTAACTGATTGTAGGGTTCTGATAGTGTAATCGCTGCTGTCACATACAGATTATAGAGATCATGAAAGATAAATGACATATAAAGATTATTTTAAACCAAATTATGCTTTTGTGACCCATTAATTATTAAGGTGACAAAACGTAAAACAAAAAAATATATATATATATTAATATAAGCTAAATCAAGTGTTAGTCTTAGATTTATTTTGATTACTTATATTTGGCCAGTGGTTTAAAAAGGTAACATGGCTCAAAGACAGTGTCTCCTGCAGTCAAAGTATACAACAAAAGTAGCTCTTGTTTCAAAATGTGACAAAAGTATCAGCCTTTTTGTTTCTCTTTCATGATGATAAAAATATATATATATATATATATATATATATATATATATATATATATATATATATATATATATATTATTATTTAGAATTGTATCACACAGACGCAAATTAAACAAAATCTGACACATTTTGGGTGAAATCAAAAAAGCTTACAGTACTTTAATTGTACTTACCAGTAATATCATTTTAATGAATTCATTTTGAAATGGACACAGCATACCATGCTTTTCAATGCTTCATCATTTGTACAAAAGCAATGGTTTACACTAACAAATAATAATATAAGAAAATTAATCATTTTTACAAGTTAAAAGGCACATTATTTTTGCAGTTTTTTCAATTGTTCGTAGTGTATATTAGAATTCAAGAGTTTGGGCCTGTCACATTTGGTGTTTTTGGTGTTTTGCAATTATTAACCATTGATGTGTTCCACAAAACATAAATATAAAATGTGCTCCACAGACCAAAGAGATATTTACTTGTCTGAATGTAATGCAAAATAATGTCACTATAAGTTCATTATGGAAAAGAAAACAATAAAATTATTGGATTGTCTACACTCCTTCACAAAAAAAAAATTTGATTAACATATTGTAAGATGAGGCCAAAAAACAGTTCTAGATGCTGTATGTTGAAACAAAGTTGTGAAATGTTGTGTTCAATTGCCAATGTGGGATTTTTACAGTTTTTTTTTTATTTTTTATTTTTTATAAATTGATGGACCACCAATGATTACTCTCAGAGCTGCTTCTTTGCTCAAACAAATGTCATAACAGCAAAGATAAAGTCGGATCAGCTCCACGAGATAACAACAGACAATGCATTGTGTGCAGCATGAGACTCAGGCTAAAGCCGAAACGTTGAAAGAAACCGCTAAGTATTTCTAAAACCCAGGAGATGACAGAGCAAGATCTTTGTAGATTACCCATTTTCCTGTTACTGGTATTCACAAACAGCAATCATGTTTTGTATCCCAAATCAAATAATGCTTTTCTTTGAGTCTTAGTCAAAAGAATATATAAAAAAGTGATGTTTATATTATGTCATAATTTAATCTATTGTTAGTTCAGTTTTTTTTTTTTTTTTTTTTTGGTGGATGCCTAAATGAGCTATGTTCTAGCAATTGCATACCATCAGATTAGTCTTTTAACTGAAGATTCAGTCACTGTTCAGGCCTTTATTTTTTAAGTGTCAATACGATTCAATACATTTTTACAATATCTTTCTAATCCCAAAGGTAAATAAATCAACAATAAAGAAGTTTCAGTTTTGGTTGATTTTTGCAGCCACTGGACAAAAGTGGTAGTGTTTACCATGAGGACCAGCACATAATGTCATAAAATGCTGATCTCCCGGTTGCCTGAAGTTGGATTGAAGTACATTTTTGTTTCCAGTGGATGTGTGAAGGATGAATAGGGACTAGGTAATGAATCTAATTGTGGCGAAACAATGTCGTATGATAAAGTTGAAAATAAGTAGCGGGGGAAGTGACGTATGCTGTAAAGCAGATGCCTACTTAGTGCCGGCTAAAGTGATACGGACCCCCTCAGGCCATAACAGAGTTGTCGTCAAACTAGCTGTAAGTCGACATGTAATCATAAAAGTTATGAAAATGTTTTATGAAGGTAGAAAAGTTCCATATTTGCATACCAAGCTAACAAGCTAGCAACCTATCATCGATAATCAGTGGAAGAGATGGTTTAAACTTAAATTTTGCTTTTGAGGAACAGATTGCCTCTTGCCATAAAGACTTAAAACAACTTTAAGTAAGAGAATGGTTTGATCAGATTATACAAAATTGTAACTCTGGCTTAATTGGAAAAATATTAAATGAGCCTGAAAATTAACAATACACATCAGCCTAAACACGATATTATTATTATGATAAAAGCAGCGGCAGCAAAATTTTGGAGGAAAGTCTTGTAAAGGCTACAAATTACTTTAGACTTGGGTGAATGACTGACTTTCAGTAGGACAACTATAGAGCTACAGTTGAAGGATACAAATTAAAACATCGTCCAGGCAAAATTCAGACCTAAATTGGTAGAAAATAAGTCTTTAAAATTATATTCTTTATTCAGTTTGATATACCATGACCTATTTTATCAAAAACAGGTATAAATTTCTCTTCTTCTTAATTTTTCTAGCTACTGAAGAGAAAGATCATATTTTATCAGAGTATATAGAAATACTGAACCAGGAGGCTTTCTACATCTTTAGTTATAAAACATTTTGAAACCCCTTTGTTGTTGACTTAAATTTCTTTTAGATTCATGGAAATATGTGATTCCATTGGAAGTTTATTATGAATATAGGCAAGTTAAGTTACTATGTATTACTCCTACAGTTTAGAAAGGAAGACCTACATCTTAGGCAGTCAGTCAATTCTAAATTGATCACAGGAGTGAGTTTGTGCGTACATGTTTGTTTGTTTTGTGTCATCAGTCTATTGATTGCCGGACTTGTGATAGACGGAGGACCTTCTTAAGGTGACCTGCTTGCTGACTCATGGACTGTACCTGAGAGGAATAGCCAATGTTTGATCTTAATACAACACACTGAACCAAGTTAAGTCATAATGACATGATGAAACATAAGAATGTATGAAAGCTTTTACCCATTGTCCTGTGATTAACATTTTGATAAGTCAAGTAAATTAAAAAAATTATCTTAATGTGAAGGAATGAGAATCAAATACAGAATTGAATACAACATGAGCTTCTTTTAACCTGTTAGTTTGTGGCTGCTTTAAACACATTAAATTAATTAACTAATTCAACCTTAAAACAAGCAAATCCACATGACATGATGTTTGGGACTTTGGTTCTATGTTTTGCATTTATCCCTTGGTTCCTGTGTGTTCAATCAGCCATTTCCTCAGTTTTGTGTTAATTAGACTACTTGCTCTCCTTCACAACCACATACAGAAAACAAATTGACCGGTGAGAACTATGAAGAACTTTAACCTACTTTCAGCCACAGTTCCCTAAAAGGAGGAGTGTAACAGCAAGGATTGCTGCTATTGGGAACAGGAAAAACAACACGATTTTGCCTAAACCTGGCTTATTTGAGCTTCTGCAGGGAAAATATATGGATTCCCTAAGAAGAGACTTGCATTTGATCACTTCCATGAAGCGGCTCCCCATCAACTTTACTGAGAGTAAATGGGACATCAACATGCTTGCCACAGTCACAAAACAGCAACTCCTCCTTTGTTTGTTGGACCCCTTCTTGTTTGTAAGAATGGTTCAAATTAAAGCTTGAGTCTAGAAGGTAGACATTAGTTTAACATATAACTATTTAAATTTTGTTTTGTTTTGTGGTGCTAAATAAGTACTCACATGCCACAGAGAATGTTTTAAACATTTTTTTTGTTTTTCCAATGCCAAAGAGTCATTTTACTCTTACAATGTAAAGTTAGTCCAAGTTATTGTTTTTCTTTCCTCTCTTCTCAGAATACTGCAAGAAATATGTCTTGATGGTCCTTAGAAACTTCATAAATGGTGTCCCTTATCTCAGCTGCTGTTGGTAAAGGTTGCAACATTTGGCTGATGCTAAAACTATAGCCATTAATGAATGTCTGTATTTACAACAAAGCTCCTTCTGTTTTATCAGCAGCACACAGAAACACATTAATACTAGCATTAAAAGTGCCCGAAAGTTTAAAAGGAGATTTAAAAAAAGGACAATACCGATGGTACACTAGTTACATAGTTCATAAAGTTAGCCACTTATTCTAGACGTTACATTATCCCACCCATCTAACTTTAGCTGAATTGAGCATCTCCGTTTTAAACTGTCATTTTACTGGTTCATAACTCCATTCAACCCATCTCTGTGGTGCTTTGTTAAAACAACATTTAGAATAAATGGGTCAAATAGTTGTTTTATTATTCATAAAACAAAAACTAAGAAAATACTAAATACTGATCTTGTACTACGTATATCCTGATAATCATGTGGTGCCCTGACTGGGTAATTTTGGTTATTCTGACCTGAATAACAAATTGTGTTCATACCTTCATTTTCGATATTCCATCTGCTCCTAGTAAATAATCAGGTCTCCAGCCTTAGGTTGGATAATCCTGTCATTCCCACTAGCCTGTCTTCTTTTTAAAGAAAAGTATTTTATTTTCAGCAACTTTCGTGCCGCCTCCTCTTTGAATTTGCGTCCTGCTCTTAACCAGTTTATGACACTATGGGTAGCTTTACAATCTTGACTTTGAAATACACATATGGTTCTGTAAGCATTACAAGAGTTGCACTCATTGTATTTATGGTTTAACATTAACATAAATACCAAAAGACCTAAGGTAAAAGTATACTGCTTAGGTTCTATTAAACAACTTTGAGAAAGAAAGACTTACATAATAACATTACTATCCACATTACTTTTTAAAGTCGCTGAGGTAACAATTTCCTTGCAAACACTGAAAACAACCTGTATTTGCGTCATAGTGGGATATTGTTTCATAATTTAAAACATGTTACTTCTCCGCTTGAAATTTTATTAAAACTAACTCAAACCAAACATTGTAATAATGTGCAACCCTTTTTCCTATAGCGCATCTAATTATTCTGGGGGTGAACACTGTGGCAAAGAGAAAAATAATCTTTCAATATAAATAAAGCATATACTTCAAGTTCATACAAATGCAGTCAAGGTTGTTTTGTGCTTGAAGCACTGTGGATGATGCTCTTAGAAAGACACAAAGTTAATAAAGATGCTCCTGTGGTAAGTTAAGAAGCCATTGCTTTCAATAATATACAGTGTAGCTGCAGCCAGCTTACTATGATGTGCAAATGACACTGCTTTCTTGGCAAAAGCTTGTTGACCGGTTGCACCACTTGCCAATGTCAAATATTTGCTGGCTTGTTTTAGTTTACCGTACAAAACTCCCCACAGTTTTTCTGCCGACTGGACTTTGCATAGCACAAATATAATGATATGCAACAAGAGACAGTTTTGTTGTTTTCTCAGATATGTTCCAACATCATATACAAACAGGGTTTGTACAAGCCCATACCCTAATTTATAATTATTAATTTATTAGGTTTTACATGATAGACTCATTAATATTTATAAATCCATCCCATGACAAAATAGGGAAATGTTCACATTTCACAAAACACTGATAATCAGTTCAGTTTTAATATATAATTTTTTTTGCTTTGCTGTCTTGAGTCATTCTCTGCATGAACCTCCAGTTAAGATCAACTTAAGAAGCATAAAAACAGATTCAAAGGACAGCAGAGAGGAACAGGAGAAAACAAGAAGGCCCTTTTTCTTTTTCCTTTTTTGAAAAGCTCATTATTCCTCATGTTTGCCTCCCACAGGAAAAGTACCCCCTCCTCTACCTTATTTCACTTTTTTAGATGCCTCCCCCCAAACCCCATTTTCCCCACAAGCCCACGCTGTGCGACTCTGGGACTACCACTCTTCCCTGAGGGCACCGCCTCCATTTTCTCACTGGCTGTTTCGTTCCCTCATTCCTGACACTAAGCCCTCCTTCCCTTTCTCCACCCCTCTCTTTCTGCACTGAATGTCTCTTCATTGCTGGTTGCACAGCCAGCTCAAAGCCACATCTCACATCGATACAAGCTTTAAGCCTTAACTTCTCCCTGGAAAACTCAGACACTGCTAAAGACGACCTAATTACTCAAATCTAAAGGTATTGACAAAAAGCTATATATCCATACTTGATCATGTATAAAATTTAGAGCTTCTGTATTTGAACTGACCGTCTATCTGAACCAAACTACACGTGTGTGCAGATAACAAAGTTTGTAAATTCTTCACAGCTGCCTGGAGAAGGTGGGTTTTACACTCAGAAGGACTTTATTTCTTGACTTGAATGTTAAAGAATCTTTTGTGTGAAGGATTTCTCGGAGTGTTTCTTTTGTTGTTTATGTCAGACACAACAGCAGTGTAAAATATAATTCAATAACCTATTTGCTGCTGGTTTAAACTAACTCATGTACTTCTCATTATTTAAATCGTGTCATCCCTTTCAGAAGGCAACCACTAATACTTTAACCAAAGGAAAGTTGTGACAATCAGGAGCAACAGGACCTAAACAAGTCATCAGCATATCAATAGTGTTTTTATCAAGGAGGAGGCCTACTTGTGAACTACAAATCTGCAGATTCCAGCCACAAATATGACCCAAAGCTATGGAGAGAATCCACAGAGAAGCCGCGGTGGTCTTCACCAAATCTGGGCCAGGATCCAGTCCAGATCGCTGCTCGCCAAGAAGAGAGTGGAGAACATCAAGAAGGACGAAGTAAAGGGCTTCTTCATGAAAAATGCTTTTGTCATTCTAACCATCACCGCTGTTATTATAGGTAAGGAATAATCTGTCTGGGAAATTATTTTTCACTTGGTCAAATAAGTAGTTTAAATTCTGAGCTTGCAGAGCAATTGAGCCTATCATAAACGACACCTCAGCATTCCTCCTCAAATTCTCCATATCATCTCAATGATTCATCAGTTCCATGTAGCATACTGAGATATTGAGAAGTAAACCACTAAGGACTTGACAGAGTCGGCTGTGATGGATCTAGCAGACTAGTCTTTGCTTGACCCTGTGGCTGACCTTTGAAGTCCATCTACTGACCCCTGAATTCTCCCCCGGAGGATGCAAGGCTGACCCAAGTAAAGCAAGGACATATGGAGCTAGAAATATACCAAGTCAGGTCAGATTGTTATATTTAGGATGTTTGTTTGGTTGCAGAATTTGTCACCTGGAACTGTCAGTACATTCATATTAGAGTGAACAAAAAGCAGAATTGGCTTAAGTATTTAGTATTCAGTATTCAGCTTGTTCTGATGAAGCATTGTTACTCCATCCATCCTGGTGCTGTGTATAATTTTAAAATGTACCAATTTTGATCTCCCTGCAGGTATAATCTTGGGATTTTCCCTGCGTCCATACAAACTGTCCTACCGTGAGGTGAAGTACTTCTCTTTTCCTGGAGAGCTGCTAATGAGAATGCTCCAGATGCTGGTGTTGCCATTGTTGGTCTCAAGCCTTATCACAGGTATTATATAAGAGCTATGTACAATAACAAGCTGGATCATAAAGCAAACATACATCCATTAAATAAACAAAAAAAAACACCAATTTTTTTGCCAGAGAGCTTATTAATTTAATCTTAATAACAGCCACAATGTCTCATACAATGCCAACCTGCATGAGCATCATCAGGGCCATTGTCTGTTATGGCACACCTTCCTGTTCTTTGTTATTACCAAGCTGACTGAACAAACAAACAAACTTCCTCAAATAAATAAGCACAACAGTGTTCATATCTCATTAAACGGTACAATACATTTAGAAAACAAGGGTTCAAAATGTATTTAAACAAATAAACAAAGCTGAAATAAAGGAATTTTGTGACAAATTAAGATAAAAGATAAAAATTCAAGGCATAAAGCGATGTCCTTGAGTGTATCCAGTTTAAATACACAGTGACAGATATAGTCAGAGCTCTAAAAAAGACTATCGTCTGCTTAATGTTTTTCCTCACACAACTTAAAGGCAACTCTGCATGGTCCTTTGTTGCCCAATGCTAAGTATATTGTATTTCCCTCAATCACCCTGCTGTGTGTTCTGCTCAGCATGACTCCGCAGCTTGTTTCCCATCGGTGGTTGCAATAGCCTCATGTTTTGTATTTAATTCCTGTTTCAATGTACAATTCCTTTTAGATTTGGTTGTTTGATTTTGGATCTATATCTTTGAATGAAGCCATTTTGTTGTAAAGCACTTTAGAGGCCTTGTTTTTATTCTGCTGCTCTACTGACCTATGTGTACCATATGAATGGCAGAGTGCGGCAGCTGTGTTTAAAGCTGATGAGCTTTTTTGCTTTCAAGGCCAGAGGTGGATGATCTCATAAGCAAAATCCAAACATGTTGACTTGCAGTTCCGTCCTGAGTCACATGTTTGGCTTGTTGATAATGGTCCTGATCTGGATCCAACACCACAAATTATTATTGTTTGTATTTTCTATTTTAGATTTTGTGAACGTGTGAACTTTGGTAGAGTCCTGTATTCTCCTCAGTGGGAATACAAACTGGAGTTATTACTGTGAGTTTAATGTAGATCATGGCCTTTGTTTATTTGAACAACAAGAAAAAAGATTTCTGTTTGTATTATTCTTTTGAAACTTTCCAAGATCCCTGGTCAGCAGTATCAAGTGCACCCATTGGTTAGTTTCACAAAACTCTGAGACAAATACTGAGGAAGTAAATGTACGGTGTCTTTAGTGATTGACAGGGAGAGGGCCCAGTCTTCTGAGGGGATGACAAAGACACATCTTATAATGGTGTGCTTTGTGCTCTAGCAGTGCATAACATCAGCATCCTGATTCGTTCACAACACATGATCTCAGCCAAAGCGTGTGCAGATCATAGAAGTGAATCGTTCAGTTTACTTTTACCAGATTTCCTCCTGCTTTGTTGTTTTCTTCTATTTGGAAAAAAAGAAAGAAAAGAAAAACATTATTACCGTTCATTTACTAAAGCAGGTTTTGATGTCTTTTTCTGTGCGGCCATTTACAGTAATTATTACAAAAGAATTTGATAATTATTTGTTTGTAGTTAGAGTTTTAAGTTACATTTTAGGCATAACTGTGTTTAACAGTAAAATATATTATTTTTAAAAGTTTTTTAAATCTTTTAAAATAATGCTTGTCCACCGCAACATCCATTAGTAGGTTGAGATCTTTCCTTAAATATTTCATAGAATAATCAGGTCTACAAAAGAAAAAAAATATCATGTTTCACATAAGATCATATTTATTTATATATTTTATAATATTATTGACACTAAAACAATTCTTAATACTCTAATAGGTTGAGCTGATGTAAAATTTGTACGTCACTGTATGTCACAATAAAGGTTATACAAGATAGGGTTATTTTCTATCAAACAACTAATATTCTCACGCACAATACCTTTTTTTCCCCATTTTTTCTTCACTCTATATCATTAAAAGCATGTTTCAGTAGCTTTAACCCAATTCTGTTGAAATAACAGCAGCATTGGACATTAATCGAGACTTTGAAAACTATCTAATCCTACAATTTCAACAATCATATGTCCACATAACTTTATTCTTCTGAGCATAAATAGTGCTTCTACTGTATGGGGAAAGAGTTATCCCATATTAAAAAGTCTTGCTTCTGAGCTGATTCGAACTTTAAGCGAAGCTGAACTAAGAGCCCAAAAAAAAGTTTCCTGCCGAACTCAGAGGGGCCCTGAGAAGTGTTTTGAATATGTTGGGGCCCCAGAAGGTAAGAAACAATGAAAGGTACATAAGGGTGAGCTGTAAGGCGGATGAGACGCAGAATAATGGATAGAGGCTCATGAGAAAGAGGCTTATTTGGTCTATTCATTTAATTAGAGAAAACCCAATTCAGGAGAAGCTTTGAACTGAACTTGCCATTGTGTATCTTTATCAAACTTGATTCAATATAACCTGAAAACTATATGCTGTCAGAGATTATTAGGAGACCACCACAGATTGCAAAAATTAAAGGAAAAATGGTAAAACAGAGCAGGGAAGCAGGAAGAGAAGAAAATTGTAAAATCTGAAATTCAAAACAGCATCTAAGCCTTTTAAATTTCAAAACTAAATGAAATATTTTTACCATCATTTAATTTGATATATTTTTTGCAGAAAGATATTTAAAAGCTTATGTGCAATGCATATATAGTACTACCTATTTTGTCTACTTGTATCTTGTGTATTACACTGACTTTTTTGTGTAGGACCAACACAAATTAGACCATACTTTGTATATGGAAGAAGATCTATTGTTTTTTTGTTTGTTTTTTTACAAACAAAAGCCTGAAATATTGGTAATGTATATTTATTAACCCCTTTCTAATCTGGTACCTTTAAACAAGATCGTTTTTAAAAGTAATTAATAGTAAAAGCAGTCTAACCCAGTGTAATATAATCTCCAATATAAAAATAACAGTTTGTGAGAGCTGGCAAGGGATCAATAATTTCAAGGAGCAGCCAAGGAGCACACCACTCTGTTGGGATAGTCTTGCAAAATGATAGTTATGGCTACTTTGTGGCCAAAATGCTAAAATAATGGTGCTACTGAAACTGCGCACACAATCATCACTGCAAAATATGGTGGTGGGAGCATCATGCTATGGGAATGCTTTTATTGGATCGGGATAGGAAAGCCAAATAAAGGGTTATCAGAACAGGGCCAGGATCTAACAGCAAACCTGTAAGAGGCTGGAAAAGTCTTGAGAGTGGGGGAAAAAAACGTCTACTTCCAGCAGGACAATTGCCTTGAATATACAGCCAGAGCTACAACAAAATGTTTAAATCAAAGCATTGTCACAAGCTGAATGGATCTTAATCCAACTGAGAATCTCTGAGAACACTTGAGACATGCAGTTAAACCAAACTGCAGTGATATTGACTAAACTGGGGACATTTTGTAAAGAGCAGACAAAACATTTTCACTTGTAATTCATTTCAAAAGCAGCTATAATTTACCTTCTATTTTCACAATTACACACAAAAGTCCCCAAAATATGTAAAAGTTTGTGGTTCTAACATTAAAAATGTGGAACAGTTGAAAGCACTGTATGTGCTGTGTTTCACACTGACTTTCACAAAGCGGGACTGATGAGCATTCTCCCTGAACAACAAAGAAAGTCATTCAACTTGCACTCCTTCAATCTTGTTCCATTTGATCTTTTGAAAAGTTTCAATTGGTAAGGCTGCTTCTGTTGTTGCCTGGACAACAATCTGGAGATCATTTGTGTGTATGTGCAGGCACAGTCAACAGGTTTTCCCCAGGGTCATCAGAAAGAAAGCGACCAGCGAGTGAAAGAGTACTGTAGCAATAAGATCAGTGTGGCCGAAAAAAGAGAGAAGGGATAAAAGATTTGGGGAAAGACAAACCTTGAGGCAAGAGATGTGGTTCTCTTGGTGATGGAGGGGTGCAAAAGAAAAGGGGTAAAAATTGGAGATTGTTAAATGTCAAATGTGTAAAAATACTTTTTGATTTGAATTGATTTTCTAATTAATTTCAATATCCCAAGAGCATCAGTAAAACCAATAAGCCCCTGCGCCAGACAATCAAGTGAGATCCTAACACAACACTGACCTCCTGAGACCTCGAGAAACTTCTCAGCAAACATCTATAACACAAAAGAGCTATAAAGGAACAAATACATCTCTCAAACAGACAAGGCTTGCTTACACAGCTCTAAAGGAAGATAATAGTTAAATCGGAACATTTTAAAGCAGGCTGTCTTCTAATTCAATTCTCTTTGTGACTTCTCCCCACATCTTTGTGGAGAATGTTTATAGTGTGAACCCTCAGCTCTCCATCTGTTTCAGGTTTTTTGTTACTAAATTGCATAATTTGCCAGACAAGATAAAAAAGTCTGTTTGATCTGAGTATTGGCTGAAAGACATTTCCCCTGTGTGAGAAATCACTCCTATGTACATGTACACCTTTTCCTGCATCATTTTCTATGAGCAACAACTTTGACTTGGGTTTAGCCAGGGCAATCAGCAACTGGCATCTCTGCACGCTGTGTTCACAACAATCTAATGACACACAAAGGGACCTTGCAGATACAGAAACAGAGATTGCGTACTATTTTTATCCCAGATTGGGGACGAAATTACAACTCAAAAATCATATTTTTGAAAATTTTACTCCTTCAGCTATATGCAAAATTGTAAAATAAAAAGAAGATTTTATTAGTGTCCCCAGAAGGAATCTTGTAGAAGGTGTTGTTTTTCCTGCAATACAGGTTGCAGTCAGATTATGTTTCCTGCCGCTCTTTGTTGTCAGAGATGATAATCCCGTTGGAGGTATCCCCCCTATAATTACAACACATTTTCCCAGGCTAACTGGCCACACAAAAAAAAACAAAAAAATAGTGGAAACCCCATTCTGCTTTTGATGGTGAAGAGTAACTAAAAATCACAAGGAAATGACGTCCATCTACAATTTATAAGACAGAAATATCTTTTCAACCATGAAAAATTGAAAGTGACTTTAACTTTTATTGTGATCTAAATACTGTTCAATTTGGCTGATGAGTAAATAAATAATTTTGCTATTAAAAAAAATGTAATAAAAGCTGGAAAAAAAAAAATTTTCAGACATGTTCACAACCTAGAAATTAATTTAGCTTGTTTTGACAAAATTGTATTATTTAATTTTTTTGGTTGTGTTTGTTAATTATGATTAATGTGGAATAAAGACCAACTTCTTTTAACAATTCCTGATTTATACAATTTCCCTAAACTTAGTATATCCCTAAAATAGTATTTAGCATATAAGCTCAGCAGGTTATAATATAATGTCATCATGATATTGTCTCTTTTTTCCTCAGATTCTGACAAGAAGATTTAAATTATTAAAGGATCAAAAAACTTTCAGTTTTAGAAGATTATAGAAGAAGAGAGTAGCGAGACCAAATACATTTCAAAGCAACAACCGGATGATGTCTCTGATGACAGTTCTGGAGTGGCCCCTTACTCCTAATTCATACTGCATCTCTGCTGCGCCCCAACATGCACATTTCCACTGATTGCTCAGTGGCATACCTGAACTTAATAGGACAGAAATTCTTTTAGTTTCAACTGAAGGGTTGTATGGACTACAGATCTCCTAGCATTCTGAGTTTGAGATTTTTGCAGATTTGTAAGGGAAAATGTTGCAAACTCAGAATTTGATCAGCTGATGGATTCCTACCAAAAATAATAAATGCGGTCTAATACTCAGAAGGATCAATTTCAGTAATGTATTACTATTAGAGTATGTACAATTATGCAAGCAAGCTAGTAGAATCAGGACCAGCTTTATTAGCCATGATAATGCAGGAATTTGACTGATTATGTAAGAGTTAGACTTTAGTTTTATACACTCACGGTGTTGCAATGATTTTTCCACTTTAGGTATCGCATCCCTGGACAGAAGAGCTTCTGGTAGAATGGGTATGAGGGCAGTGATCTATTACACCACCACAACTGTGATTGCTGTATTCATCGGTATTGTCATGGTGCTCATTATTCACCCTGGAAAGGGATCCAAGGATGAGTTCACCAAGCAGCAGAAGATAGAGCAGGTCCGGCCTGCTGATGCCTTTCTGGACCTCATCAGGTATTTCAAGAAGTCCTTCTTAAACAAGTCAACTGAAACCACAATGACTCAAGGAACAACTACTTGTATTGAAAGAGATATTTTAGTCTTGCATATATAAATATCCTCTGTTACCATTTACAGGGGAATTTCAGGTGCACCTGCAGCAAAATTAAGGCAAATGAAAGAGATAATTTAAGAATTTATGGGCAACTCAGATGTTGCTGTTCAAAATTACTTTTAGAATTTGAGCAACTTTTCCAGAAATGGGAAAATATAATTTTCACACCATATCCAATTTAGATAATGATGTACGTTCTCTGTTTTAAGAACCTTGATTTTTTTTACTGTTTTTTCCCCCAGAAATATGTTTCCTCCAAACCTTGTGGAAGCTTGCACCAAACAGGTATATTTCCTTTTGTGTGATGTACAATTAAGTGTTTTATTACTGGCTTTATTATTAAAATAAATCATATCTGTTAAGATTTCAGAGGACTGTGATTGGCTTATTTTTTGAAAACAGCAAACTTCATTAGGAATTGATTCTGAACGATGTAGACTTCTTCGGGAGTTATCTTTTGTCATTATTTAGGTTTTATTATTTTGCATACTAGGTTATGCAGTAAGCAAACTATAAATATTACATTTTATTTTTCAAACTATGTCAGTATAACAAAATTTTCATTATCAGACAAAAGACAAACATCAAAAAAAAATTGCATTATGTTATTTGGATTTTCTTTTTTTCATTTAACTAAACTCTTAAGATTTTGAAAATTTGTTCCTAGTCAGTAAATAAAATCCCAACAAAAGAGGTCTTAGAAATTAATGATATCTACAAATAATACCTTACCCAACTAAATCACACCAAGGTGGGAACCTAGGTTGGCCATCCAACAAAGTTTACCTGTTGAAATCCTTCCCAAGTCTCCATAGATGGATGGATGGATGGATGGATGGATGAATGGATGGATGAATGGATGGATGGATGGATGGGTGAATCATGCAATGTACATTAAGTGCTATCTTCAGCCATAAGCACTAAAGGAAAAGAGTTAAAGACCTTTTTGTTATTTTTTTCTCTTAAACTATGGATTTTTAATTCATCGTTATTTTTCTTTCAATTACAGTTCAAGACACAGTATGCAAAGAGAATAATCCATGTGACTCTTACGGTAAACGACACTATTTTCCTGCAAAATGGTAGCGAGCAAATAACCCAAGAGGAGATGATTCCAGTACCAGGATCAGTAAATGGAATTAATGCCCTTGGCTTGGTGGTGTTCTCCTTGTGCTTTGGATTGATCATTGGGAACATGAGGGAACAAGGACAACCCCTCAAAGACTTCTTTGATTGCCTAAATGAGGCCATTATGAGGCTGGTAGCCATAATAATGTGGTACGTACAAAAAATACGATCTATAAGGTTGGACAATCAAGAAGAAAAAAAACATAAAACATAAAGTTTTAATCCTATATTTGTGAATATCTGTTCTCAGGTATGCCCCTGTTGGTATTTTGTTTCTGATTGCTGGTAAAATAATGGAGATGGACGACATTTCTTCCATGGGTGGCCAGTTGGGTATGTATACAGTAACAGTTATTTGTGGCCTGCTCATCCATGCCATCGTTGTCCTCCCAATGCTCTACTTCATCATCACGAGAAAGAACCCCTTAACATTCATTGCTGGGCTGCTGCAAGCACTTGTTACGGCTCTTGGAACCTCTTCTAGGTTTGTGATTTGACTAGTACTCACAAAGGGACGGGAAATGTCTCCAGAACCATTTTCTGTGTCAAATGACTTTTCAGGCCATTATCTATATGTCCTTGCTCAGCTCTGCCACATTACCAATCACTTTTAAATGCCTGGAAGAAAACAACAAGGTGGACAAGCGTGTGACCCGCTTTGTTCTGCCCGTCGGAGCCACCATAAACATGGATGGAACAGCTTTATATGAAGCCCTGGCAGCCATCTTTATCGCACAGGTCAATGATTATGACCTGGACTTTGGACAGATTCTAACCATCAGGTATTGCAAAATTATAATTCTACAACAAAATTGGTTCAGAACTTTCAAAATAAATACAAAAAAAAAAGGAACTTTGATTTAAAAATTCAGAATGAACAAAGAAATCTTTGTGCTATTTTCTTTAATCATAGTGGAACATCTCCAAACCTCGGAACCACATCTTCCCATTTCAAAATTATACTCAAATCTTTTATTATGAAATATTACATGAGGTTTAACACTATAGATATCAGAATGTGTTTTGTTTGAAAAAGTATTTATGGCCATTGTTTTTTTTTTTTTTTTTTTTTTTTTACAAATCTTTGCTAACATCAGAACTTTTTGCGGCCTTTTTTTTTATGTGCTATACCACGGTTCTTCAATTCTAGGTCCAGTGTCCTGCAACTTTTTGATGTTCAACACGCCTAAAATCAAGTCCTGGAAATAATCTGATTATTTGACTTAGGTGTGTTGAAGCAAACATAAATCTAAAAATTGCAGGAAACATCGAAAGGTTGCAGGAGTGGACAAAATAAAAAGTTGACTGAAAAAGCGATAAATAACTTTTTTACGCCTATCATTTTCCCCTCAGCATCACAGCTACAGCAGCCAGCATTGGAGCTGCTGGAATACCTCAGGCAGGCCTGGTAACCATGATCATAGTGCTAACATCTGTCGGCCTTCCCACGGATGACATCACACTGATCATTGCTGTTGACTGGTTCCTGTAAGTATCAATGGGAATGCGCTTTTGACCATCACTTTAATTGGCAAATTCACATCAAGTTAATGTATTTGATCAGAATATGCTATCACCACAGATCTTGATTGCTGTTTGTTTGTTAGATCAGTTCACAATCTCTGTTTAGGCTTTCTGACTGTTTAGTCTTTGTTCTCTCAGTGATCGGTTGCGAACCACCACCAATGTCCTTGGTGACTCCATCGGAGCTGGCATTGTCGAACATTTGTCTCGCCACGAGTTGAGAAGCAACGACCTAGAAGTGGGCAACAACATGGTTGACCAACCGGAAAAAAAACCATACCATCCTGTTTCCCAGGACAATGAATGTGAGAATGAGAAGCTCACTCCAGATGAAACCCAAATGTAGTTTTTTTAAACGTCACAACATCGACCTGCACCATATTATCCGTTAAGCCTTCTAGGATGTTCCAACATCTATCTAACAAGAACAGGGGTAGCTCTGCTGGTGTGTGAGGCTTCTCTTAACACCCTACATACAGGCTGGAAACAATCCACAGTCCTGATGTTTTTTTTCACTGATATACTGGAAAAAGATCTATCCTAAGATACATGACTGCTCAATCCTGGTGGGCATTTTCCATAAAGAACGAAATACACATCCAATCTGTCTTTGTGCTTTCTTTCCATATTACGAGCTTCTCTAGATGTAGTGACCAATTTCATTCACTAGAGGAAGGTAATTCTTTCATTTCGAACACTTCAGTACTACACAGCTCATCAGTGTACAGAGTAATGATGGCTTTGAAATTGAGATATTGTTATTTGTGCTGTGTATCTGGTGATTTCAGTGAAACCATAAGTGCAGCTATAGTATAATTGTATATTTAGTGAAAGGTTTCTGATATCATACAAATAGTAAATAGTAGGTTCATAAAAGTCATTTCTGGAAAATTATTTTTCTTTTCTTTTTTTTAACCTCTGCACATTCCATTGAGGCTTTTATTGTGTTGTATTGATTTCCGTTTGATTTTGGGGTGATGCGTTCTACCTTTAGACATACATTATTTTTTTTGAGTCTCAACTTACCACAGCAGTAAGTCTTATTATATTGTTATAACCTGGAAAACCTAAAATCAAACACCGGTTGACTTTGTTTTTGTTACACAGCTTCCTAAACCCATAGTTATGTTTAGCTGTATGACTAAAGTGCTCAGCCTTTTTCATTCTAGGAAGATTTACTTGGTTGAGTAATCAGTTGATAATCAAAATGTAAAGCCCTTTTTTAGATGTATAGGTTTTAATTGCTTTTTAACTGAAAATGTGAAAATCCAAAGGCTAGGGGTTATGTTTACTGGAGAAAAGAAATGCCTGACGCTTTTATTTCCAAGCCAAATAGAAACATAAAATTCTGGGCATTTCAGAGATGAGAGTATTGTTTTTCTTTCTGTTGCTTTTGGTTTCGCTAATTACAAGCTTCTTAATGTTCTCAATTAATGTGATGCTTACCACACACGCTTTTAACACAATTTTTTTTCCATATGTGTTGTCGGATTTAAATGGGTTGGAAGAGCAAATAAGTGCCCGAATGTAAAAGGTTCTATATTGTGTCTAACCTATATTATTTTTTTTTCTCAGCATATTCTGAAGCTCAGTTTGATTTAGATACTTTTAAAACACAAATTTATTTTCAGCTGTATTCTAATTTGTTTGACATGCTGGTTTTTTATGAACTAATTGAACATATAGAATTGCGTTTTTATAGCAGGTATTTTGTATAGAAGATTTTTCTTAGTGTAGTGTACTTGTGTAAAGACATGTAGATTAATGAGTATAACAATTTTAGATTATTCGTTTTACGTTTGACGTTAGGAGGTTTGTACAAAAACAGATGATGTAATTACATTGTTCCTTAAGCTTTTGACCAATCTAACAAATACATTACACACCCACAGAAATGGACAAATTCATTTGTTTACAGATGCTTGTGTCTCGCTCGGTACAATTCATTTCTCTCTTGAATGCATCTGCATATATATTTGATTGGATAACTGTAGTTTTGAATTGGATGAAATATTTTTATTAAAAAATAAATGAGTTCATAATATTTGGCTGTTTGTTCCTTATTCACATCACAAGCAGATGAAAGATATAAAAGAAACTGGAGTAAATGGAAAAAAAACATCTATGCCTTAAAACTGTCTTTTAATTAGTTTGCTAAATAGGATTTTGCCCAATCCAGTCATTAACTTCTCATCAAACCAATAAAAATGCTTAAGAAGGGGGAATTTTCCCAAAAATGCACGTGACAAACAATTTGGAGGTTGTTATGTCCTTAATTTTTCTCTGAGGTCAATAAAGTATCTATCAATTTATGTCCCCATTTTGTAGATGCTTCATTTAATGTTCTGTTCTACAAGTTACAACAAATAGCAGATTAACAGGAACTGCAATAGTATTACCATTTATTTATGCCATGTTTGAACTCACTTAAACTCCCTAGCTTTGCCAGTCTGATGCTTGGTTTTGAACCTTAACAAGTCATCTTCATCACTTCTGTATATTTCACTATGTATTAATCCCTTGTTGTACAATGCTTATTCAAGGGTTCTAAAATGTAATAAGTAGATGTAATGGGCCAGTGTATGCTTGCATACAGTTTTACTTTATTCATCCACAGTGCAAATTCACAACTTAAACTTAACTTAAACTTAGCATCTTAGCTCTGAGGTGGTTCTTGTTAATTATCAATTATTGTCAAGTTTGTTTTTCACTCAAGGCACTTCAGCTTTAGCCCAAAGTTGATAAGGCTTGCTACGAAGAGACTCAACTCAATCGCATTTGTTTATTTATCTCTTGTTTTTAGATTGATCTTACCAACACCGCAACATGCGTAGGCCATAAGCAGGTCGATAACCTACAAACAGATGAGATAAACATTAAATATCAGAAACAATAATGACTTTATGATACCTTTAAATATTAAAATAATTTCTTAATTCGGCATATTCATAATCTGTTTATAATGTAATACTGACTAACGTAGGTAAACAAACTATGTTGCAAACCGTACATACTTATATGTATTCAAACAAAAACATTACACCAACAAACAGTAAATTCTAGTAAAGTTTCGGTTCTTCGGAATTGAATATGAATTATGTAAACTGTGAATATATTTTTTTCCATTTCCTATCAACTGGTTTCTTTGGGGAAGCTTTCAGCTGAAGTTCTTTTTTCTTTTTAAAGAAAAAGAACTATAAAATCTATAAGGATTATTTTATAGAATAAATAATCCTTATAGATTTTATAGTTCTTTTTAAAGAAAAAGAACTATAAAATCTATAAGGATTATTTTATAGATTTGCCTGCTGAGGCCAAGCAGTGAAAGGGATGGGTGTGTTTGATTCTTTGTAAAGTTGAGTGGAGATTGTAAACACATGTAAAACCGTCAGATGTGTTGGTTTTACTTTACAGACATTAATTTATTTTTTGTTACGTTCACCATACCACCTTTTTACGGTTTACTATTTAAGTTTGTTTTTTAATCTCAAACTAACAACCAAAAAAGAACAATTCTATATTTTTTATATTCAACATGGCAAACCAGAGCTGTATTACCATTGATCCTACGTATCTGTGAAATTGGCTCGCCTGCTCAATTTAGTCCAGATGTGAAATCATTAGTTGATTTGATTCATTTATTTATTTTTAACAGTCATTTGATTAAGTAATTGCATTATTATAAATATCACTTGTCTTGCCACAAGTTAAAATTAAAATAAAAACCTTAATGACTTGGGCATTTAGGAAACAGAATAACTAAAGAAGGTGTACTTTGTTTAAAAATATATACATTTAGAAATACTCTACTGCAAGAGAAATACATTGCAATCAAATGAACTTTATATAAACTTCCAGGTGTTCTGTCTATTGAAGGAGACTAACCTGTCCTACAGCGCCCTCCAGCGGACAGAGAGCGAATCGTTGCATGGCATTTTGTTTGGCGCCGATGGAGGGAGTCACTCCTGAGATCTTTGGTCAGTCAGTCGACAGAACTTCCGGTCGGCATTTTGTTCTAGGAGAGGAGAGCTCCTGGGTGATCGCAAAAAAAAAAAAAAATCGTCATTTTTCTCATTTACGGTCGAAATTGGCTGCTAAACCTGTTCACGTCGGCACAGACCGACTGAAGCGCCGAAGAACGAATGTTTCCCCGCGATTACAGGCTGAAACGTTCACCCTCGACTGACGGAAGAAGAACAAATCGCTCCGACCCGGATTATTGTTGATAGCTAACAGGCTAGCTCGGCTAGCTCTCGGCGGCTAGCTGGCGAGCCAGTCGAGTTCCTTCTGGAGGAGCCGCGAGAGAGAAGAAAGGGGGAGCTAGAGACACGGACACGGACCCAGCTAAAACATTGCCCTACCTTTGAACGCAACATCCGAAGGTAATTCGCAAAAGCGCGTAGTTGCGCTAGTTTTTGCAAATTACTAGGAACTGCAGTTGTTTTGAACAAATAAAAAATAATAAAAACAACAAAACAAATAATGTTTTTAAAATGTGCCGTTGCAAGCCCACCTACGGCGTCGTTAATCGTTGACCGGGAGGTAACGGAAGCTACCAACTAGCTAGCCCAAGCTAGCTAGGTGTGTTTTCGCTCTGCCGAGGCGCACACGGCCCTCCCTGGATGTCATTTGTCGAGCCCGAGGATTGGGCCGTTGCCACGGCATTTACAATCCCCACAGTAACCTGTCTGTATGCATGTACTTTCGAACCCATCACTTTTTTGTTGTTTTGTTTCCACCCTACCCGAGCTAAAGTGCAAATAGGCCAAAATTTACCAACCCGCCACCAGCGCTTCCTTATATTTGCAATATTGACATTTAGGTTCCCCCCCACTTAATTATTTAAACATGTAGCGGCATTAGAAGGCAACTAATAACAGTTAAGGCTAGTTAGCATAACGGGCTAGGTGATAAAACACTATTGCCGTGGGTAGTGTTTCTTTTCTGTTTTTTTTTTCTTCTCAAGGTTCACTGTAGTTTCATCGTTTGAGATCCAAGCAAGCATGAACTTCTTGGCAGTTAAACGATAAAACCGAAGAAACCCGCGTTTTCGCGGGTTTGTAGTTCGCTTTAGCTAGGCTGTTTAGCTAACAAGAGACGTTAAAATAGGACGCTAACGTCAAGTGTAGAGTGAAGTTTTTGTAAGCATGGAACATTTGACGTTTTGGGTTTTTGTTGTTTTTTTCTCTGAGACATTTTACAATGTTATCCTAACGAAGGTGTTGCCTGACTCTAGCCTGGCTCGTTTAAAGCTGAACGTGTTGGTGTGTGTGTGTGTGTGTTTTTTTGGTTTTGTAGCTAGTTAGTGTGCAAGAGGTGGATTGTTACTGTTTGCTTGTGAAGGATGCAGCCCCCCCCCCCCCCCCCCCCCCCC
>JAVLVB010000003.1:1414516-1447847 GCA_032876305.1 Orestias chungarensis
GGGGGGGGGGGGGGGGGGGGTTGAAAAATAAGAGTTAAAGCCTCTATATCTGACCGACCAAGGACATTTTCACTGAAAACATTTTTTCCTTATTCAGTTGCCAGAAAAATGAAGATAAAAGAAAAGCAGAAGAAACGAAAAGCGTACGAACCTAAGCTAACCCAAGAAGAGCTAATGGACTCCTCCACATTCAAGAGATTCTTGGCAAGCATTGACAACATACTAGAAAATCTGGAGGATGTGGATTTCACTACCATGGGTATTTATCAGTATTTTATTTTGGGTTCGCATAAACCTTTAAATTAAATTGTGCATTTCATCAAGTTGTTTTTTTTGTGTAAGCAGCAGATGACGAAGAGATACCTCAGGAACTGTTGCTTGGTAAACACCAGCTGAATGATCTTGGCAGTGAGTCTGCCAAAATTAAGGCCATGAGTATTACCAGCAAGGTAGAGTAGATTATCTAAAATCTGGGTGATTCTTCTTCTTCTTCTTTTTTTTTCAAACATTGGTCTAAGTGGCATCTTTGTTTCCATAGATCCCATCTGACAAATTGGTGAAGCTCCTGAACATCCTAGAAAAGAATATCCAGGATGGTGCCAAGCTTTCCACCTTGTTAAATCATGTGAGTGCTTGCCCCTTAAATTATTTGCTTTTATCATCATTTTCTGAAGAAGCATTTATTCTGCAGAAAAAGTCTTGCTGACATGAACTAAAATGTGTTTGTCTGTGTAGTGGACACGTGGGCTTTATGTAAAAAAACAAAACCATTATTTTCTACTCTTAGGACCATGACGCTGAGAGTGAGGAGAGACTCTGGAGAGACTTGATAATGGAGAGAGTCACAAAGTCGGCCGATGCCTGTTTGACAGCTCTTAACATCATGACCTCAACACGCATGCCGAAGGCCGTGTACATAGAGGACGTCATTGAACGGGTCCTACAGTACACAAAGTTTCACCTCCAGAACACACTTTATCCACAGTATGATCCCGTCTACAGAGTGGACCCACATGGAGGTGAATTATTTATTACTTATTAAGGTTTTTAATACACAACAAAAAACTATTCATCATTTACTGCCTTGTCAAACTTCACATTCAAACTTCATCTTGGTCCAACGCTGACACCGTCCTCTTTCTGGAGATATGTTTGAACCACTTCATTAAATTTATTGTTTTTCAAAGTTGGAGTCCAGGACTTAAGAACTGAATTATAAATAGCAGATCCAAAATGTATTGTTTTTAATTGTATTTTTTTCTTTCACTGTCCGTATGTTTAGGTTGATTCTGTTGATTATTTTACGAATAACACATTTTATAGTTAATTTTATTTAGCCTTTACTTTCATTAAGAAAAATGAAAGCACAAGAGAATTGTGACGTTCACCGCAATTGATTTAACTTGGGTTAAAAGAACAAATAACCTCAACATTGTAAAATAGTTGTTGATTTTTATAAAATACAAAAATGAGGTTGAGTCCCATAAAATGTACTGCGTGTACAGAATATTAATACAAATCAGAATATTAATCCAAATCTCAGCCCCTTTTATGCTGTACATTTAAATTATTTTACTTTATCTTTTATTCTTTTTTCTTTTGAAATTAGGAAATAAGTACAAACGAAAATTAACGAAGCTGCGCACACATCTGCAACTCCAACTTAATATTAACCGAATACATTACCATTATTTATCTCGTTTATTTTCTTATTAGCTATCGATTATTTTACCGTGCTCGCTCTCTCCCGCTTCCTTTCCGACATGTTTTCGTTTCAGATGTTCGCTTATAGAAGTCTTTCGTACTTTTTTGTGCTCTGGCAAATATGTTTGTGCCGCCTGATAATTCGCAAAACAAGGCTCACGATTGACTGATTTCTTCTTCTACTGCTCCACTGGTAGATCAACAGACAGAACAGTTAAAAATAGGCCTCTTATGGTAAAAAGTGATTATAAAGCAACTAATCAATGAATAAATTAGTTGTCAACTAAATATTTTAATAATCAATTTTAATCGATGAGTTGTTGAAGCTCTACTTTTTTATTTTTAACTTTGAGTTTGTGTGCCAAGTTCTGAATATTACAAACTTCCCATGACTGAACTGATTTTTATTAGTTTAATCTGTGTACATTCTGAAAGGTTTATGACTTAAAACCAGATTTAAAACCAATTGGAGCTCTTTGACCTCAAAAGAAAAAAGTATGTCATCTTCCCATTAGATTTGTTACAATCGCGCTCCTGCGTTTCTCCTCCAATCTAACCTAAAACTACCGAATGACCAACATTGCTATAAAGAATTCTGTATAGTAATTTTCCATCCTTTTCCTATCCAGGTGGATTGCTGAGCTCCAAGGCAAAGCGTGCAAAATGCTCGACGCACAAACAACGTGTGATCGTAATGTTGTACAACAAAGTTTGTGACATTGTTAGCAACATTTCTGAGCTTCTGGAAATCCAGCTTCTCACAGACACGACCATTCTACAGGTAGAGAGAACCACACATGAATGTAAAAATGAAATAATGTTGAAATCTTTTGTTCAGTCTAGAATTTGTGTCTTCAGGCAAAATAAATAATTTATTTATTTATTTTTCTTTATTTTGTTTGTATAGGTTTCCTCTATGGGAATTACTCCATTTTTTGTAGAGAATGTCAGTGAGCTGCAGTTGTGTGCTATTAAGCTCGTCACCGCGGTGAGTCTTTCTCTAGTGGAAAACAAACGTTTAAATCCTTTATTTTACCACGTATTGTTCTTGATTTTGCCATTCTGCCAAATTAATTGTAAGGTACATAAACTGTTTCATTGTGTTGCAGGTTTTCTCGCGTTATGAGAAGCACCGGCAACTTATCTTGGAGGAGATCTTCACTTCTTTGGCCAGGTTACCCACCAGCAAGCGCTCTCTTAGGAATTTCAGGTACCTTAAGTAATCATCTGTTCTTAAGAAGACATGAAAATAAACTTGTATCATATTTTAAATCTAGAATAAGTCAGGGTCCATAATGGCCACCAACTCATTGTCCTGATTCTTATTTCTTAGGCTGAACAGTTCGGACCAGGACGGAGAACCGATGTACATCCAGATGGTGACGGCTCTGGTGTTGCAGCTGATCCAATGTGTGGTCCATCTCCCGAGTGACAGAGACGTGTTTGAAGAGTACGACAAGGTGGGCAAGCAGAATGATAAATCCATGTATATAAATACAGAACAGTATATTCTTCGAGTAAGTGTAGAAATCTCCTTTATTAACGGGTTTCTGATAAATCTTGTTTTTATGTCTTTAAGGTGGATCAAGATGTCCTGATAACCAACTCTTATGAGACGGCGATGAGAACAGCACAAAACTTCCTCTCAGTCTTCCTCAAAAAGTAAAATGACTCCTTCTACTCTTATTTTATGTTCTACTTTTACATTTTAGAATTGTCTTAGCCTTATTATTTACGGGACTTTATGAGCCTTTGGGCCTGCTAGTACTAGAATAACCATTAATTAGGCAATTAACCAACCCTTCACATGTTTTTTTTTTTTTTCTTTTTCAGTGCGTTTTCTTTGCTCTTTCCTGTACATGATAAGTGTTTTGTGTTTTTCCCCTTCAGTTGACTCCCTTTTGCCTCTTTCTTTTTACTTTCAGGTGTGGCAGCAAGCAGGGAGAAGAAGACTACCGGCCGTTGTTCGAAAACTTTGTACAGGATTTGCTCTCAACAGTGAACAAACCAGAGTGGCCTGCTGCAGAGCTGTTGCTCAGTCTTCTCGGAAGACTTTTGGTAAGTATGGATAACTTTTTGACATGGATACAGAAATGTACATAAACATGAATGTTGAACTATTTAGAGCCTTTTGAAAAAAAGTTATCCTCCAGCCAATGTTATGTTACTTATGCTTTGTTCCAGAAATTTGTTTTGTCCAGTATGTGGGGATAACAATTTACCAAACAAATATAAAATCAGCCATGACTGCAGTTGTTTATTTTTTCTTTTGTTGCCTGTTTTGTTCCTCTCAGGTACACCAGTTCAGTAATAAACAGACAGAAATGGCTCTAAGAGTAGCATCTCTAGACTACCTGGGCACAGTGGCTGCAAGACTCAGGAAGGACGCCGTAACTAGCAGAATGGACCAGAGATCCATCGATCGCATCCTACAAGAGGTGAAAACTTTGTATTTACTGCATCTAGCTTGTGTGCTCCGCTTTGTGGAGTAGTAGAGTTGGACACGCCGTAAAGGTGATCAGTGATTTTAAAACTGTCCGGCTTTATTTGTAAGTCTGTTGTCTTGTTTTTTCAACTGGAGTTTTAAATTGAGGTTTTATTGGTTGTAAGCAGTTCAGTCTTTCATGCAGTAGATAATGTTTGGCATTTTCGTTTTGTATACACCTGATTATCTGGTCTGCAAGGCTGAAGCTAGCACGTAGTTTGAGTTCTGGGCTTTAATAGCCTGTCCCACCTGCATAAGACGGTTCTCGTTTATTTTTTTAGATGTCTCTCTCTCAGATTCCTCAGATGCACTTATCTCGCTACGCCAGATCTTAATTAGCCGGTGATGGCGCCGCCTCCGTCACTTAACCTTTAAATAGGTTGAGCCGTGACACGGCATTGTCTGAAATAAGCACCTCCTTTACGCTTTCCTTAAACAAGAAGGGTTGTTTGGTGACATATCTTAGTTAACCTGCTCTGAGAACAATTAGTCTGCAATTAACCTAAAGTTATTCATAAAGAAGATGATGTTATTTAAACAAACAGGGAAGGTTGTAGGTTGTGACTTACATGTGGAGTGGCAAAGTTACTTTTGTTTCAATTATTAGAGCAAAACTGCTTTAGATATTCAAAGGTGTTGATGGAACAACACCTCTAAACTCCCTTTGTTTCTGTTGATAATTAGAAACCCTTTGTAGATTTGCACAAACTTTTGGATTAAAACTTTATGAAATAGCATTTAAACAAACACCACTGATGTTTTAAAAGTTTTTTTTTCTTTTTAACAGCATATCTTTAGTTTGTAGCAAGCAAAGCAACTGGAGCCAGTTCTTAGCCCCAGTCTAATCCAAACAAATCTATCTGAATACCGAATGAAACTGCAAATAGAGATACCTACTGTGTTTATCAAGTCTTTTTTTTTATTATTATTGATTAGTTTGTGATGTGACTCTGTGTGTTGTTTTATTTTTATTTTTTATTTCCCAATAGTCTCCAGGCACTGATGAGACTCAGCAGCTGCAGAAAGCTTTATTGGACTATCTGGAAGACAGTGCTGAGACTGATCCGTCTCTGGTGGTGAGTTTACATCAGACTGGATATTATTATATGTTGATATCAAAACAATTTTAACATGTCTCTTAAAATTAAATTTAAAACAGTTTCTTCTAGATAGAGATTTTATTCTTTTTATTTTTACAAATGAGTCTTAATCTAATATTTCTTTATTGACTGATAGTTTGCCAGAAAGTTTTACATTGCCCAGTGGTTCCGTGATGCTACAACCGAGGCTGAGAAGTCCATGAGGAACCAGAATCCGAAGGACGAGGATTCATCCGATGGACCCCAACATGCAAAGGAGTTGGAAACAACCGGGGAAATTATGCAGCGTGCAGAGAAGCGCAAAAAGTTTCTGCGTAACATCTTAAAAACGACTCCGGCACATTTTGCCACACTGAAGTACGCGGATTGCGTTGCCCTCCATAACAAACCTTTTGGACTAATTTAACCTTCGATGTGTGGAGACGTTAATTGTTGTGGTAAAGATGGCTCTTCTCAGCTTCCTGAAACTTTCATTTGTTTTTTCTCCACAGAATGAATTCAGATACTGTGGACTATGTAGACTCCTGTCTAATCGTGCGTTATTTGGCCTCCATGAGGCCGTTTGCCCAGAGCTTTGATATTTATTTAACACAGGTAAGATTAGAACACCCTGAACGTTAATTACATTTCTATGGAATACCATTGAATAATCTTTAAAGTTTGTAAGGTCTGTCAATGACATTATTAGGGAGTGGTTTGTTTTTTATACAGGCAGTATTTATTTATGCTATAATTTTGTTTACACAGATTTTGCGAGTTCTTGGAGAAAGTGCCATTGCGGTAAGGACTAAAGCCATGAAGTGTTTGTCAGAGGTTGTGGCTGTGGACCCCAGCATTCTGGCCAGGGTATGTGAAATATATCTGATTGTTTTAATGCATTTTCTTTTTTCCAATTAATATTGCTTTTTTATATTTGTAGTAAATCAACCCTTGTATTTATGACTAGTCTAAATTTTATTGTAATGAATTATCTTGCTATAGAGTTGCCTGGTCTAAGCACGTCTTATAATTTTTCTTTTTTGCAGTCCGACATGCAGCGAGGCGTCCACGGTCGTCTGATGGATAACTCCACCAGTGTGAGAGAGGCAGCAGTGGAGCTGCTGGGCAAGTTCGTGCTTAGCAGACCCCAACTCACTGAGCAGTACTACGACATGCTCATTGAGAGAATACTGGTAAGTTTTTTATTTAGTCGGTATTGTTGCTGTTTATTGTTGGAATGAAACATTATAGGAGTCTGAAAATAAGAGCAAAAGCTGTAGTACTTAAATATTTTAGCAACTGTTGCATGCTGTACAAATATATGTATAGAGCTTCCATCCTACCAAACAGACAACTTATCTTTAGGGCATTTGACTTTCTCACCTTTTTAGGCTGGTGATTCTATAAGACGCCATTTATGGTACTTGCAAATTCTTTCATTTTATTTGTTTCTTGTCTTTTGGCTTAAGAACTATTTAGACAGTTCAAAAGTGATGTTATAAGTAAGGGCTGCAGGCTCCATTAGGGGTGAATTCTTAAGTGTTTTTGGTTACATTAAATTAAGCAGTTTGATACCAGATTAACAACGGTCTTTTTCTTTTTGTGTCCGGGTTAAAAGAGCCATCTGTGCTAAAAAACTAAAATAAAATACTGAACTTTGCATCTGGTGAATGAACATATGGACATTGTTGGGCTGGTTGTCATGGAAATATGATGATGGGTTCATGTAAAGTTCAGCTATTATTACTGTGTTATGCTGCCATCTGTTGGCAAAACGTTGCTCTCACTTTTTTTTTCAGTTTGATTGAAGAATTGCAAAAAAAAAAAGTTTTTGTTAATTTACGGAGCAGTAAATATTCATGCATGTGATATTTGCTAAATAATTTTTGATGCACAGGACACTGGTATCAGCGTCAGGAAGCGGGTAATCAAGATTCTCAGAGACATCTGTTTGGAGCAGCCAACTTTCAGTAAGATCACAGAGATGTGTGTGAAGATGATCCGCAGGGTTAATGATGAAGAAGGCATCAAGGTATGGATTTCCAACATCTTATTATTTTTATTATTATGCTTTTTTCACAAATATAATACTATAAAAGTATTTATTGGACTTTTTTAGCAGAATATGGTTTTATAATTATTTTATAGAAAGCTAAATTGTGTCTGAAAATGCGTCTGTACAGAAACTGGTGAATGAGACATTCCAGAAGCTTTGGTTTACTCCAACTCCAGCCCATGACAAGGAAACCATGACCAGAAAGATTCTCAACATCACAGACGTTGTAAGTTTAGATTTCTCTTTTGCTTTTTAGGTATCTTAAGTGTTGCAAGACTTTATTTCTGATTAGCTTCTCATTGTGATTTCACTGAGAAACGTATTTATATTTGTTTCTAACTCTTTTAGGTTGCAGCATGTCGAGACACTGGTTATGACTGGTTTGAGCAGCTTCTGCAAAATGTAAATATTTGTGATCTGTATTTATTTTCTTTTTAATATTCAAAATCTTTTAAAAGTAACCTTTTTTTCCCATTCATTCCAGCTTCTTAAGTCTGAGGAGGACGCTTCATATAAGCCGGCTAAAAAGGCTTGTGTTCAACTCGTCGACAATCTGGTCGAGCACATCCTTAAGTATGAAGAGTCCCTTGCAGGTATGCAACTTTTTGTTTTATAATCTCTATTCTATTGTTACTTAATGACTGTTTTTTTATTTTTTATTTTTTATTTTTTTTGGGTGTTTTTTTTTGTTTTTACCTATACATTTCCTGTTTTCTTATAGAAAACAAAGGAGTAAACTCAACACGGCTTGTGGCGTGCATCACCACCCTATTCTTGTTCAGCAAGATTAGAGCGCAGCTCATGGTCAAACATGCCATGACCATGCAACCTTATCTGACCACAAAGTGTAACGTAAGTTCTGCTGTTCGTTTCCCATTAGTTTCACCAGACATCAATCAATTCTGCTATATTTGATCTTTCAACCTGTTTTACACTCGACAGCGTTTCTTTTTGCTTAGTCTACCTACACAAGTCGGTCTGTTTTCTTATGAAAATTAACCAAGATCATTTGGCAGCTTAGTGCTATTTTTTTAATTTACCACAAAGAGTGAGATGTTCGCATGAAGACATTTTCACATTGTTTTTAAAACACTTTAGAAATATATATATATATATATATATATATATATATATATATATATATATATATATATATATATATATATAAAAAGAACAGTTACTTTGTGAATTTATTGCTCCACTTCATGATTTCAAACAAACAAATATGACTGAAATGAATGAGACTAAGTCACAATTAGTAGTTCTGCTAAAACATGTAAAAGCTACACGTTCATGAAATACCCTTGAATAAGAAGAAATAAATGTTTGTTCTTTAGAAACACGATTCAAAACCAACAAACGTGGAAACCAAAGGCTATAATGCATGGTTGTTTTTTCCAAGCTTTCGCAGTTGGTTGTGTTGGAATATATTTGTGCTGAAACATGTACAGCGAAATATTTACACTGTAATTTTGGTTACACAACACAAGATGAGAAACCTTTATATAATATTGTAACTACCCATGACCATAAAGTAAAAAAAAAACAGATAAACTTTTTTGCCTTTTCAGTGGTGGAAATGCCTCGGTAAAACATCATTAATTTGTTGAATTCTCTTGGTGAACCGTCACATTTGTGTTTCCTTCAGACTGCCAACGACTTCATGGTTATCTGCAATGTGGCAAAGATCTTAGAGCTGGTGGTGCCCCTGATGGAGCATCCAAGTGAAACCTTTCTTGCCACCATTGAAGAAGACCTTATGAAACTGATCATCAAATACGGGATGACGGTGTGTGATGGTATCTCCTCGTTGAGGTGCTAACTTTTAATGTTGTACTTCAAGTTTGACAACCATGTTGTTTCTGCCTTATTTAGGTCGTCCAGCACTGTGTGAGCTGCCTTGGCGCTGTTGTAAACAAAGTTACTCACAACTACAAGTTTGTTTGGTCTTGCTTTAACAAATTCTACGGTAAGATACGTTTGCTTAGAAACAGACTACATTACATGTTATGTGTTGAAGCTTAATCTTAATTGTGTATTCTAGTCATATTTTTGCAACAATAAAGAATTTAATTTCATGTATACTTTTTTTAGGTGCACTTAACAAATTCAAGATGCAGCATCAAGAGGATCCCAATAGCACAACCTTAGTAGCAAACAAGCCTTTTCTGCTGAGATCGCTCTTCACTGTGGGTGCCCTGGGTCGACATTTTGATTTTGATCTGGAAGAGTTTAAGGGCACAAACAAGGTGTGGAAAAAAGCTTTAGCATCATTTAAAAGTAGATAAAATTCCTGTGTTGGGAGTTTTGATTGAATTCCGTAACATTTTTGGCCTGTCAAACTTCAGGTTTATATATATAACTAAATTGCTTCTTTGTTTTTTACAGGTTATTATCAAGGAGAAGGTTCTTGAGCTCCTATTGTACTTTACCAAAAATGATGATGAGGTGGTGAAGACCAAAGCCATCATTGGATTAGGTAAAATCACCCTTTGTTTTTGTTTTTTGTTTTTGTTTGAACCTAGTATAACCTTTAAATGTTGATTTGACGTCTATATCCGGAAAAAAATGTTTATTTGCTCTTGCAGATTAATATGTTAGTGGTACTTAAATGTTGGCTCGACCCTTACGATATGAGGGCACTTTTAGCCGGAATCAAACATTAATTAAACGCGTTTAATGATTACACAATTGTGCAGACCATTAAATAAGATCTTTAGGGGTCGTTCTCAATTCAAAAATGGTGTTGTTCCTTTTTTTACTAGCAGTATGTGTGCATGCTACATCTTAACTTAATAATAATCGCTAAATCTCTGATTGTGAGTGTATCTTCAGAGGATACCCTGAATTTTCTGTCTATAGACCTCTTTTTAAACTCTTAAGAGACCATAATGTGAAGCCATTCTTTTGTTTATTATCTATAGTTGAATTCATAGTGTTGTTGATAAAATAAATCTCACTTCCTTTTCAGTTTTATCACAGATACCTCAAATTTTTAGATCCAAACTCACTGGTACTACGAACTGTTCATAATGTAATCTACACGAGGTGTCAAAAAAAAAATCTGCTCTGCCTAAAGAAAGCTACTCAAAATCCTGATGCTTCTGCCACCATGTTTAACTGCGAGTGTATTGTTCTTCTGGTCATCAGGAATGTGGCTCAGCTTGTCATTTGGAAATATAGAATACATTTTTTAAAGTTTTATTGGTTTTATTAGACCAAGCAATTCCAACCCCGGTTTGTGTATATAAGCTTAAATCTTTCTGCAAAAGAAAATGCTTGTTTCTTTAGTTCTATCTCCTTGTCCATATACACAATGAAAACAAGACGGCGCCATCATATTTAGGGGACCGTACCTTCCTGAGTGTTGCCTTCAGCCTCTACGCAACCTCTTTGACTCTTTTGGTACTTTGCGACAAATTTGCACACTAAATCTTTAACTAAATGTTGCAAATAAGTAAATCTCTGGTAAATATGACTAGAACACGTTCAAATAATATTATGTTTATCAGAGCTACATGTTGGGTACCCAAGAAGAGTGAAAGATGACCAAATTGAATGTAGACTTATTTTGTAGTTATCAAAAATCTAACAATTCACCTTTTCTATTTCAAATTGCTATTCGCTTCTTGCAGGGTTTCTTGTTATCATGCATCCAAGCCAGATGTTTGTGCCTGAGGTGAAATCCTTGTACAACGGTATCCTGGCCGACGCCTCCTCCTCCATCAACCTCAAAATCCAGGTCCTAAAAAACCTGCAGACATACCTGCAGGAAGAAGACTCACGGATGCAGGAAGCAGACCGAGAATGTAAGTAAAGTTTGCTGATTAAGGATGTTACCATCACACCCTTTTACAGAGGTTTTTTGTATGTAGCGATATTTGTGCGTTTGGGCTTTTTAATTAGTCCAGATTTTATGCAATCGTCTCAGTCGGGAACTGAAATGTCTCCTGTGTCTTTCAAGGGAAAAAACTTTCCAAACAGGAGGATCTAAAGGAGATGGGAGACATTTCATCGGGAATGAGCAGCTCCATAATGCAGCTGTATCTAAAACAAGTGTTGGAGGCGTTCTTTCACACCGAGTCAAGCGTGCGGCACTTTGCTCTCAACGTCATCGCTCTTACGCTCAACCAGGGTCTCATTCATCCTGTACAGGTACAGTAAGACATCAAGACCCATACGAGCTTTATTGTCTTCAGTTTACAACTTGGTGTCGACCTTCATTTTTCTTTCTTTTATCCCTGCAGTGTGTACCCTATCTCATTGCAATGGGAACAGACCCAGAGCCCAGCATGAGAAACAAAGCTGACCAGCAGCTGGTGGAGATCGACAAGAAATACACAGGATTCATCCATGTACGCTGCTAATAAATGTCAATAGCTTTTAAAATTAAAGGGTATTTTGATGCTGAACTAATTAAACGGTAAAAAAAAAGAATAACAGTGATGGCAAAGAGGAACAAATTCTTTTCCCACATACAACTTTGAGTATATATTTAGAATTTGACTAATAAATGATTAAATTTATACATATTTTTATTTTAATGTTATTTGTAGACCAAAGCTGTGAAATAATCTACATTCATATTTTGTTTTATTAAATTTAGAGCCACATTCTTAATCCTACTGCACACCAGTTAATTGTTTTACATATCTGCTTCTTTTTACACACTTTTCTTAATTGTACCTTAACAATACAGATGAAGGCGGTTGCTGGGATGAAGATGTCCTACAGTTTGCAGCAAGCCATCAATTCGTCTCGTAAATCCATTGTAAGAGGCTTCAGGCAGGATGAGACGCACTCTGCTCTCTGTTCCCAACTCTATACGATGATCCGGGGGAACCGGCAGCATCGGAGGGCTTTCCTCATCTCATTACTGAACCTCTTTGACGACAGCGCTGTACGTCAACCCTTTTTAATATCCCTTTGGTGTTTTCTAAAGAAAAGAAAAAAAATACATACAAAGTGAAAGCCTTTATTTTAGGGAAGCGTTGGCGTATCTAATATTTGAAATCCTAAATTTCCTTTTTTGTGGTTCTTCAGAGGACAGAAGTAAATATGCTGCTGTTTATCGCGGACAACTTGGCTTGTTTTCCATACCAGAGCCAGGAGGAGCCTCTCTTCATCATGCACCACATAGACATCACACTGTCTGTTTCTGGCAGCAACTTGTTGCAAACCTTTAAAGAGGTAGGTTCCGGGTTTCTCCACGGTTTCAAAAACTCTGGAAAAAAGCATGAAATTTGATTCCAGCCACTGAAAAAGAAAATGTTTCCCCACTTTGTCTAAAATTCCCTTTCCTCTGTTTTCAATGTATTTGTTTTCATTTTTTAACCCTTTAAAGACTGCTCCAATAAAAAAAGAGATAAAGTTTTCAATGTTTAAATCTGGAGTCTTTATCTGGTCCTTGAGCAAAATATGAAAAGAAATTCAAGGAGAAGAAAATGTTGTATATCTATCAATTATTACTTTGTGATAAGTCAAAATTATCGTTGTGTAGTTAACTAATTTTTTCAGGTATTTCTGAATGTGTGCAACATGGCTTTGAGACAAGTTTTATCATTAAATTATGCAAAAGCTCTCAGATGCATTGAAATCATTTCATAAAACCTGCGTATCAAATATGATACATATTGAATTAAAGGATTAAAGCTACTTTCTTACTTTATTATCTTTATTCCTTGACCACCTTCTATCGTTTTTATATGTTCATTCTTCTATCCTTATTGGTTTATTTAGACTCAAGTTTTTTTTTTTTTTCATGTTTGTAAATTAATGTCCGCCAACTGTAGATGCATGTAAGACATTCAAGGTGAGGTTTTACTAAAGTTTCTTTATTTTTTCCCTTATCAGCTTCTACTAAAGGAGCCGAAACGTAAGGAAAAGAAAGTCAAAGTGTGGAAACACACATATGACTGTCAGGATGAAGAGGAAAGGATGAACTGCGATTCTTCCAGAAGTGACGAAGAGGAAAACTGCAACAGTGAAAGAAACAAAGACAATGACGAGGTGGTACATCGACCAAAGAAGTCAAGGAAATCTGTTGAAAACCCCGACGGATCAGAATCCGAATCTGACTTGGAGGATTTGGCTATCCAGGATGATGAAAAAGTAATGAGGCTTCTCCCGGATAACCCCACCGGCCTCTTGGACTTTGCCAACGCGGTTCAGGGCATCTTGCTTCTGCTCGTGCTCAAACAGCATTTAAAGAATCTCTATGGATTTTCTGACAGGTAAGATTTGTCAGTAGAACTTGAACTGTTGATCGTATGCAGTTAGACTTGAAATTATATTTACTCTTGGATAATTAAGATTTAAAATGTTTCTCATTCAACAAAGATTTTTGTTTCTGGTGGAAATTTAAAGGTATTTATAAAAATTAAAAAAAGATAACCCAAGAAAGGGATTTTTAACAAACCTGTCATGTCAACAAGTCAGGCTTCAACACTGGGAATAGGGCTGCATATATCATCTTTGCAGCTTCAGCATACAAAATATGCATTTTGCAAAGGTCCGTTTGGAGTGGAATGATTATTGGCTGGTTTATTGCAAGGATTTATGAATGTTAGTATTTAGCCAGTTAAACATAGTTCCACTGGAGCAGATGCTCAACACTACACATGAATGACATCGCTCTAAAATGCTTAAGGTCAGTGTGTGAAAGGTCAGTGTGTGAAAGGACATGAAAAGGAAGAGAAACCAGCAATATATTGCAGATGATATGATGATCTCAATATTTGCACAAATTGCAATTACATTGTTGCAATATGAGCCCGCCTGGATGAAATACACCCTTTCCATCCCCCTAATTTTTAGCTCCTTATTCTCTTCTATTTGGAATTTAAGTCTTGACTCAAACTATGTTGCACTCAGTATCTCCCAAGTATGTTGAAAAAAGGTATATTTAAAGCTATCTGGTTATGAGCATTTGTATATTCAATCATAACAAGAGTAGCATAATAAATTGAAATTATCATGGCAATATCAAAAGCATGTAGGACAGAAAATCAGCGAGAAGTGCTTCTATGTACATAACATTTGTTGGTCTGTAACATATCAGTTAAAAAAATCTGCATGCCAGAACAGATCAGCCAACATTGATGTAGATCTTGCTTAATAGATGCTAATGCTAACAAGAAGTTGTGGGAATCCATGATGAAAAATGAAAGGTGAAAGCAAGAAAATGTGTGTTGATAGCATTTCATTCTGAGATATTTTTCAGCCACTCATATATTTATTTTTGGTATTAAAGTGGTATTTATATGTGTATACATATTTGGCTTTGGTACATAAGAATAAAAACTAGAATTCTGATGTTTGCTGCAGTAATGATACCTTTTTACACAACATATAGAGAGGCGTATAGATTCAGGTATTTTTGGGAATAAACAAGACCAAATATCCAAACAACTTTTAACATTTTTATTGGAATATTTTCCCATTTAAATTAAGGTGGTAATTAATAGTGGAATAACTTTATAAAGTGGAGTATCATTGCTTTAACGTATTCTGTTGCTAAATCATCAGACATGTATAAAAAAAAAAAAAAAATCAGAAGTCTGGAATTAAATGAATTCCACATATTTGATATATTTTGGGAAAGGGGAAATCTCCCAGCACCTCATAATCGGGAAATGTTCTCCATCTCTCAACAGTAAAATTCAGAAGTACTCTCCGACCGAGTCGGCGAAGGTGTACGATAAAGCGGTTAATAGGAAAAACAACTTTAACTTCCACCCAAGACAAACCTTGGACTTCATCTTTAACAACATGAGTAACGCCACGCTGACGGATGATGTGAAAAGGCGGATAGTCAAACAATACCTGGACGTAAGTGTTTAAACAGAAAATGTTTTTTTTTTGGTATATCACTTTTTTTTTCCCCGGTGAAATTGTATATATTTGTTTTGGTTTTATTTGTAATTTATTTAATGATTTAATCCTGACTAAACAGTCATTTGTAAATGTCTCCTGAAGGATCTCCTCTGTTTATTTCATTTTTTCTTAAGATGTTAGTATGTGATATAACATATTTGTCTTCTCCTTACATACAGTTCAAAGTTCTGATGGAACATCTGGATCCAGATGAAGAGGACGAGGAAGGAGAGGCATCTGCCAGCGCCAACATCAGAAACAAAGCCATAAACGCCCTACTGGGAGGCTCTGGGCCTTTGTCAGGACCCAGTCCACGCAATCAGGCGGGACCGGAGACGGATGACGATGACAGTGATATTGACGAAAGGACCTCAGGGGTGAGGCGGACACTTTCATGCAATGTTTAATATCTCCTACTGAGGCGGAAACTGAAGTTTTTTGAACACTTCTTTTTCTTGACAGTCCTCTCGAAGGTCAAGGCGAGCCGGCGACTCCTCAGATCCAGGCAGAATGAGTGAAATGGTGGAAGCGATGGACGTGATCGCCCTCTGTTGCCCAAAATACAAGGACCGGCCGCAGATTGCTCGAGTCACCCAAAAGACTCCCAGCGGGTACACCATCCACTGGATGGCAGGCTCTTACTCGGGACCCTGGGCAGAGGCCAAGAAAAGGGACGGTCGCAAACTTGTGCCTTGGGTAGACACTATTAAGGAGTCGGACATTATTTACAAGAAGATTGCCTTGACCAGCAACCACAAACTGAGCAACAAAGTTGTACAGACTTTACGCTCACTATATGCAGCACGGGAAGGAGGGGCTAGCTAATGGCTTCTGTTTTTATGTTTTGTTTTGGTTCCCCTACTCCATTTCTACTTTATGAAAATCCTCTCCTTCCCTGCTCCTCCTCCTCCTCCTTCTCAACCTGTCACCTCCAACAACACAGCCAAACTTCACTGGATTCTTACCTAGCCCCTCTTCCTCATTTTTTTTAAGAGAACACAAGAGGGCAAGAATATTTGACACTACATACTTTTACATGACTTATTCTTGCAAAAAAAGAAAGAAAAAAAAGACACAAAACACGAGACTTATATTAGAGGGACTGCTCATGTTTTGCTTGTGTAAATGTTCAGAGGATAGAATCCTGAAGGGATTAAAGGAATAATCCACCCAGATTATCCCTTAGAAGGCTACAGACGAGAGACCCTGGAGGGAAATGTTTTGTCAACATTGTTGTGGGAGCACCTTCGCTGTTGTGCAGCAGATTCTAGTCGCTCGTTTCTCCTCCCACTGTATCATAGTTTAACATGACAAAAAAACTAAAATGTTTATATCTCTGAATACAAAAGAAAAAGCTGTAAAAAAAGAAAAAAAAAGAATAAAACCTTAAGTGAATGTTGGAAATTAGTCTTTTTGATGTTCTTATTAAAGTGTTTTTGGAGTTTATTATATTACTAGCACCCTGATGGGATTTTTTCCTTTTAGCTTTTAGATATTTGGAAAACAAGTAAAAAAGAAAATAAGATTTTTTATTTTTGTTCACGTTTATTTGTCCATGCTGTACAATGGCAGAGTCCTCTGAATATAATTTATTCTATTTCAAACTACGCATGCAGTATATGTGGCCTATTGCAGGAGGATATTTTGTAAATGTAGATTTTGTTGTATTAGGTCACCCTAGTAATACAAGGAAAGGGATTCATACCCTTTTGGTGGAACAAATACTGCAATAAATTTTCTACTTCTCTTTGTCACTAGTCTGCTCAAAGTGTTAATGAGTTCATTTTACAAATGAAAAATATTGAATAAGGGGGGTTGTAACTGCATTGAAATGATTTGGGTTTAGTTTAATCTAACCTTTTATCAGTAATGCCAATTGTTGGTTTTAAGTCCATGGACCCAAAACAAAGAGCATATGTGTTTTTTTCATCCAAGATAGATGGACAAAACTGCCGCAGCTCAATATAAAAGTTGTTAAAGGATTTTTATACCGTATAAATAAAATTTGAAATGCGTGCACAAAAAATTGTCAATATAATCTTGCATCTTTCATAAAATGAGGAAATAATTGATCTATTTGTGTACTCATATAAACAAATACATGCAATAATTTACATAATTTTTATCTGTTGCTGTTTTTCAGGAGTTTATTATATTTATTAGCCAAATAAAATAAAAAAGGTTTAGACAAGGTGATCAGTTTTCAGTAGAGATATGCAGGTTAAAAGATCAGATTTCATGTCGAACTAAATTACAGAACAAATTACATTATTAACACATAAAAAAAGGAATGAAACTCAATTTATAATTTACTGCCAATTTATTTAGAAAACATTAATTTTTGACAAACTGTTTCTGCAGGGATTTAATGAAGCGTTAAATCAGCACATGCACAAATCAGTTATGCATTGTTTTATCTTTTTTATTTGTGTATCTTTTTTTGAAAAATTCACTGATGTGTTTGTTTTCATTATGTGTGGCTTTGCCTACTTTATTTTTAGGTTGTTACAGAACTACAAACCTTGCAGTGAAAAATAATCCTTTTAACATGACTCTTCAAATCGCTAGAAATGCGTATGATGACATTTGGGCCGTGGCGCACGCCGTACGTACGTGACGTCACCGCTGTTCGCCAGTTTGGATTTTTTCGGCGGGGTGCGCGGAAAATAAAAGAAAAGACTTTGTAAACATCAGCTTATCGTAAAAGCGCTTGGATATGGAGCGGTATGTTTAGAAATAATTTTCTGCACAGTTAACCTTACCAGACAAACTAAATTTAGTGGAATAATTAAAGTCATCCCTGCTAACATTAGTCGGTATTGTTAACTGACAGACGTTAAATTTAAAGTTAGCTGCCGCAATGCTTGCTGGGTTACCGATAAACTTTATATCTAACTGTTGCTGTATCAAGTTGCATTTTTATGTTGAATTTATATTCACATATTTGTTGGGTTAAATTTTATTAGTAAAAAAGCATAACGGGCTAATTAGCCCGAAATGCTAATCCAGTTTCATATTGTGATAGCTAAGCTAGCAAAACTGCGTTAAATGTCGGAGTGATTTGTGTTTTTATGTAGCAGCCTTTCGTAAGATTAAGAGCTGTGTTTTTTTACATTTATTTTTATTTCTTTGATTTGGCCAAGTGGAAGAAAAAGCCGTGCAGGCAGCAGACTGTCCGAGATGCCGATGAGGGTTCAAGACAGCAACAGGATGAGCATGTACACAACTCCCCAGAGGTTTGTTTCCAGTGTCTTTACCCCTCACATGTTTCAGGAATGAGGTTCCTATGCATCTTTCCTTATATTTAGAAAGAAAGTAAACTAAAGACTTCCACATAACCCATTCTGTCATTTATTGTTTCACTTAAGTGGGTTCATTTCTTGCAGAATGATGCTATGTTAGGCGTTGTTGCTGCTACAATAACAACAAAAACAGTTTCATGAAAGCAAGTGATAATCCCCAGTTTATTGTTTATATGGATTTCCTTGCAGTAAACAACCTTCGTTTGGAAAGCTGAGCATATCCAAGCCCCCTTCTGTGACCTCTGAGAGGAGGACCAGCTTCTTTGGTCCCCGGTAAGTGAATAATATTTCCAAAACCATATATTTTGATATTATACTTTAAACCGTAACACTTATGGCTAAATCTCCTATTGAGGTGGAAACTAACGTTGTTTGTACACTTCTTTTCTTGACAGTCTTTAAAGCCCATAGCAGGCTGATGCCTACAACACACTCACATACTCATTCAATCAATACTTTTGTAATGTATTTTAATGTTTTCATTGATTTTTGTTGGAAACACACCAAGTTAGGTTGAATATATCAGCAGCAATTCATTAATATGCTGTTATAAATTTCTTTGTTTTATCATATCTTTGTAGCATATAAAAAATATGATAAATGCGGCCGAAGGTTTTAGTGCTGCAAGTACATAGGAACACTTTGAAATCCACCAAATTTATTGTAAATACTGTAACCTAGACTATTTTGCTTTGTCACTAATCCTGTTAGTTTTCTTGAGAATGAAGCAGTTTGATTATATGGAAAAAGTATTTTATGCTATATTGATGCTTTACTGCAGGACAAGTGGTGCCAGCATGCCTCGTAACAGCACCATGTCTGGCTTTGGAGGAACTGAGAAGATCAAAGATTCACGACCCCTCCATGATAAATCCTTTGTTCAGCAATGTATCAGGCAGCTGCATGAGGTGAAATACATATTCATAAGGTCATCTATATAGATATGAAACAATAATTTACTCTTGTTGTACAATTTCTGTTTTGAGCCTTGGTTCTCTGTAGTGTGTTTTTATCCACCAAGTAATTTGGGTGGCAAGCCATCTTCTGAGAATGACATAAACGTTAAATAAATTGCAGACGTAGTCTCACATTTATATGAATTTAAATGTGTTTTGCGTAAGATTTTAGTGATTAATTTTGCACCGATGTTGATGAAATATTAGTACTGCTTAACAAATGAGAATAAATGACACTTGATCCTTCTATAGGTTTTTGTGTAATCTGTTCTTTTTGTTTTTAACTTTTTATTATTTATTTTAGTTCTTGTCAGAGCAAGGTTACCCAGGCACCTTGTCAGCCAAAACACTTCAGTCACCCTCCACCAAGGAGTTTGTAAAGATTTTTGAGTTTATCTACCGCCAGCTGGATCCAACGTTTGAGATGCCAAACTCCAAAGTGGAAGAGGAGGTGCCAGCTATGCTCAAAGCCTTAAGGTAAAAGTGCGGTCTTGATACTTTAAAGATAATATTTTGGTTGTTACATTTAAATTTAGAATAACTTAGAAGCAAGTTTAAAACCAGGTAATTGATATAGAAAAGGATTCATGTATGTGTTCTTGTTCTCTTTTCTAATGCAGTTTTTGTCGCTACTGTTTCTTCACAGGTATCCGTTTGTTCTCTCCAAGAGCTCCATGTATTCAGTTGGAGCTCCACACACTTGGCCTCAGGCCCTGGGTGCCCTCATGTGGCTCATAGATAATGTCAAGGTGAGAGGAATATAGGACCACAGTATTATGTTATTACTTGAACACCACAGCCCTGCCCTCCATAAAATACGTACAATAAAACATATAATTTTATCATAGTTTTCTATCTGAAAACTGTGTTTCAGATCAACTGGAGTATAAGTAAGCAGGAGCTTCTTTTTAGTGACTTCTGTGAGGACACTGACAACATTGAGGAAGGGGCTAAGTATAACAAGGTAATCCAACTGCTTTGACTTAAAAAGAAACTTAAAATAAATTTATACGGTTTTGTTCAAAGGACAAAGCCTCTGTCTATATGTTAGATCCATGTCTTCACCAGAACCAATTCTTTAACCTTTACTGAGCCAAAGCCAGGGACTTCTGATGCTCAAACAGATTTTTGATGTTGCAGCTTTTCCTCGACTACATGGCTGAAACCTACTCCAAGTTCATGCATGGCGAGGATGTTTTTGAGGAGGAGGACGAGGCATTTCTCACCAAACTAAGTAAGAATAGCACCTCCTAAAACTTACTATCCTTTAGTCCTAATATTGAATGACTAATGTGTTCAATTTAATTTAATACTGAGGTTATTTAACATTTGTGTTTTTACTTCTTTTTTTAATATTTCAATGTCTGTTTTTTAGGCGAAATTAGAGTTGAATTAAGAAGAAAATAGGTATTGTTTTTCGAAAAATTAAAGATGTGTGTTTGCACCCACAGAACGGCTATACAATGTTGATGAGGCCCTGCTGGAGTCAATGGAAGAGAAGCACAGGTTCCTCAGTAGGGAAGTGGAGCGTCTAGAGAAAGAGAGTCAAACAGTAAGAGAAGATCATTGTTTCTTGAAAATAAAGAGGCTTCATAGAAAGAAGCAGAGCAAATTTCATAGAAAGAAACGACTTTCTATGAAATTTGCTCAGTTTTTGTGGAAAATACGTTGGTTGTAGGGGGCTGATCTTTTCAGTTTTCGGTCGGTTCAGGGATTTCTTGGTTCTTCATTCTTATAAACAGGACCGTTTGATGACAAAGAGGATGGAGAAGGTGCAGCTGCAGGCGGACCTTAAGCAGCTGCAGAGTTATAGAATCAGCCTTGACTCATTTAAAGCCAACCTGGAGAATAAATTCTCCGAACTGAGTGAAGAGCTGGAGACCACTGGTAGATATTTCACCTTTCTTCAACGTGACTACGTTTCTTTAGTGTCAGTCATTATACAATTCAATTCAGCTCTTCTTTTATTAGTTTTAAATTATTGAATTACAACCAGGTTAGCCAGTGCCTAGATAAATTCAATGGAACTAACAGAAAGCAGTCATTGTTTTAGGAGTTTTTGTAGCACCAGTTGTATTTGAATGCATCAGAAAATTTACAGCTGTTGCAAATTCCTCTCTCATTCTGCCAACATCACACTGTTGTGTTGTCACATTATTATACATTAACAGCCATGTTTACATTGGATTTGACATGTTTCAGGTATGTAATTAAGATCAAGAAGAAGCGGCATATGTAGTTTATTGTTAAAATCTTTTTAAAATAAAACATTGCTTTGGCTCGCCCTGCTTTCTCCGGAAACCCTTATGTTTATGTTTTAAATTCTGTGAAGACCAAATAATTTGGAGAAAACAAATTTGTATTATCATAATCTCTCTCTTAACTGCCTTTGTTTTTGTTTTTGTCATGCTTTCCTGCAACTTCTTAGTCTGTCATCTGGAGACTCAGAAACATGAGATCAATGCGCTTCAGCAAGTCTTGATGAAACAAAAGGTTACTCCAGCTGATGTGGAGAGGATCAACCGAGAGAAGAGGGAGCTTCAGCAGACCATTGATAGTCTCAGCAAGTCTCTTGAGGAGGCTGAACAGCACAGGTGGAATGAAGAGATCGCTCTGTCGAAAGTGAAGGAGACGGTACGCGTGTCTAATATTTTCATGATGGTTGGCAAGTTGGGTTGTATTGGATAGAGGGGACTAAACTGAGTCCTGTTTTGTTTTGTTATTTCCTTAACTCTCAGGTGGAGCTGAAGTTGGCAGAGTACCACAAGCTTGCCCGGAAGCTGAAGCTGATCCCACTGTCAGCAGAAAACGCCTGCGGTCATGATTTTGAGATCAAGTCATTTGAATGTGGGCTCAGCGGTGGAGGTCAACAAAAAACACAGATCAAGGTGCTTCCAGCCAATAACAATAACAGCAGAGTTTAAGGAAGTCTTACTCTGAATTAAATGGAAACTCTGAAGAGCTAAATTTTGTTTTGTTTATTTTTTACTCCTGTGTTGTAGATTCTTCTGAGAAAGCTGATCAGTGATGTGGAGGAAGAAAACAGCCGATTAACGAACCTGAAACTGAGCTTGGAAGAGTCTTGTGAACAAGTAACAAAATATATACATATATTTGAATCCTTATTTGTTACAGAAACATCTGTACAGAGGATTTCAAAGAGTTTTGTTGTCTTCAAGGTCAATTCCAACATCGTGGACAAATCGAACGATCTAAAGCTGATAAGAGAGCAGATCCGCAAGCTTGATGAACGGCTGGATACCGACATGCAGGTACTACTCACCCATGCTTAGTCTTAGAAGATAAGCATGTCGCTTTATATGTTGTGACTAATAACTTTTGCTTGTGCCTATGTAGGAGCTGGTCCGGGAGGAGCAGGACTGGGCAGTGGAGATGGAGTCTGTGGAAAACCACCGCAAGCTTCTTGAGAAGAAGGTTAATTATGGCTACGAAGAGGCTGTGCAGCAGCTGAAGACAGCACAACAACAGTAAGCAACGACTACTAATACATCCCGCCCCGTAGGTTTGAATGATATGGATAAAAAAACATGTCACAAAAACTTACACATTTAAAATAGGCTTCTTACTGACACCAGTTAGATAAATGACTGTATTTATTATGACTAAACTGCAAACAGTCACTGTTTTAGTTATATTTTTTTAATTTGTCATCGCTCTAATGGAACTTACAATGGACAAAAAGTACAAAGTTTTCAAACATTAATCATCATACTTTATGACTGACGATAAATCACAAATCTTATTGTGACAAGACATTAATCACGATAACAATACAATAATGCATACCCCTAATACCCAGTGCTGTCATTGTCACTCCTGGTAAAAATAAGTAAAAAAAAAAAAAGGCTTAAAATTAATTGATCTTTAATTGCTGCATAATTTCACACTTGTTCAGTGTAATGTAAAATTATTGTATTATTAATTTACCTCTAGGCCTGGGAGCTTTTCATTAATAATCTATTTCAGTTTCCCTGATATATAAAAAAACAGCTACTGTCCATGGGGTTGGATGAGGATCCACAATTATTATGCTGCTATGGACAATTTGCAGGGTAGTTACAAACATCATGATCACTTACTGATGGAGAACTACAACCTGGCGTGGGATCTTGACGTCACTACTTATCCATAACAACCGACAAAGAATATGTATATGCAAATATGGTTTCTGGGAAGCATGTCGGGAAAAATTATTTCTTAAAATGTATTGGATTTGTTAAACTTTACTGGAACTACAGTGTTTCTTTGACTAGGACTAAATTTGTGCTTTTTGAACTTTTAAATCTTGCCCATTGTGTACCTAAACATTAAAGTTTAGAATTTCGTATCCTAAAAATATCCAAAAGCACGAATAACTCTAAAAAAGTTTTTATTTTATTTTATTTTTTTATGAAAAATGCATATCTAGTGTTGGAATCGTGTTGACATCTGGACTGATTAAATTAGCTATTTTCTACTTTAAGTGTTACCCCTTTTGTTTTTTTTAATTCTTTCTGTTTAGAGGCCATACTGAAGGGAAACAACCCTAGAGATGTTTTAGCTTTCTTTCATTTCCCCTCTCTGCTCTTTCTGAGGTACCACCTAGTGCTACAGGAAACAAACGAAGAGAGGAGAACGGTGGCCAATAACCTGGTTTCTGTATTCTCAACATCTGCAAACCACCTGGAGATTACTGAGGTAACATCCCTGACACTGTTTCCCCAGATATCAATCAGTTTATTTATTCACAAAAACAACGTGTTTTGTCTACGTAGTTCACCACATGTGTTACAGTGGAACATATGAATATGAATTTTTACTTACAAATGCGTCCAGAGCTTGAGCTGCACCCACACAGACATCTCCTGAACTATTTTGTGTTGTGTCCCAACCAGCAGACGGTACAAAGCTTCTGTTCACACTTTGAATCAACGTACCTGTAAAATTACAATGTTTTGAGAACTTCATATGAATATTTTCCAGCTCAAGTAGAAGCAATGGCCATTGATTTTCTTTTCTTTTTGATGCAAGCACAGAAAAAGTAATGTGATTTCTGCTGCTGTTTCAAGGCATGTACTGTAGAACCCCAAAAGATAGTTTAATTTCCCTTTGGAAATGTGTTTCCAAATATCAATTCTTTAAGACAAACCACTCATTGAAGTGATTTGTATCAAATTGCTTCCACTGCTTTCCATTTTTTAAATACTATCTGCTCTCACTGTATGCTTTAATCTCCAACAGAAGTGTCTGGAGGATCTGCACAGCAGAGTCCACCGCGTCTGCTCAAAGGCCATGGAAGAGGACGATGCAGCTGTTCAGAAGATGCGGGAGCTTTTAACGAGCTTCCAGTTTGAGGCAAATTGTTTATAAAGAAAGATGGGATGCACCTGCTTCCATGTTTGTAAAAAAATGTTTCCCTTCCACCAGCTGTTTCCTTTTGTCAATGTTCACTTTTTGGTTTCTTTAAATGTTATATATAACTTTTTTGTTAGTTTTTAGCTGCAGTTTTAATATCTCAGTTTATACATTTTTAATATTTTGGTGTGATACTAAATATGATTAAAAAACATACCAAGAAACAGAAAAATAGAAAGTCTTACTTTTTTTAAATTCTTAGACTTGTATTGCCACATTAAAACCACGAGATGGCAGCACAGATTTGCTGACTGCTCTCACTTGTATTTATCTGGCTTAAAGCTCAATGACTGCTGTGTCCTATTATAAAATGTCTGTTTAAATAAAATTTCATAACAGCCAATCTTCATCTTCAAATCCAATTTTCTCCTAATTCCTTTGCATCTTCTTTTTAAACTTTGTTAAGCCAACATTCAGTCAAGCATTGTGTTATGGCCTAACTAAACCAAACTTAAGTTCTTGGGCCACAACTCCAAAACACTAAATTTGGTTGAAAACATCCAAAGTGAAATATGGTTTCAGTATCATCATCTACGGTTGCTTCAAATAAAACCAGAGCTTTCGACAAGGTGATTACAATCATAGATAATTCCAAATTTACTATTGATTAAACACAAAAACCTTCATGTTTCAAAATGAAAGGTTTTTGTCTGCATTCCCCCACCCCCCACCATCCCCTGAAAAAAAAATATATCTTTAAGGTAAGAACAATATATATATTTAGCTTTACATGGTACATGTTAGGAATAGCAGAATAATTGCTGCATTTTAGAACACGTTTAACATCCCTCGCAAATTATACGCAGTTCACTGCATTTAAACAAATGTCTAGTTTTTTTGTGTGATTGACCTGTTGGGAGATTTCACAGATTATAACAAGTGATCAGCTAAACAATCAAGTAAGCCATTTGGTGCAGAACTTTAAAGGTTCATCTTGGGATTTCAGGTTGTGTCTGAGTGGAAATCTTCCCATCACGTCTGTGGGGTTACTGGGTAGGTCATCTTAACACAGAGAACCTCTAAAAATTGCCGGTGCTGTAAGCGTGGGAGAAATGTTTTGGCAGATGTGATGGGAAGAAATGAAGTGACTATAAGGGGTTCCGTTGTATTGGGGAGGGGGGTGGGAATGAAAATGATGGATAGCCTCTACCACTAGCAGCGAACACCATGGACCATGTGTGTCTGTGTGTGTTGGCTGAAGCAGCAGGGGATGGCTGGTGCAGTCGTAACACTACTATAGGAACCTCAAACAGAACAGGGTTTTACAGATCACTTAAGGCTAGGTGGCATCTGGAACCGACAGACAATGATTATATTTTTACTACAAGTTATGATACTAAGACATGAAGGGCTACAGTGTGTCTTGCTCTCACACAACAAGACCCAACTCTTGTCAGGACAGCGTGGGCTGCATAAATGTGGCAGAGCCATGGTTGGATGGAAATTGTCGATCCAAAAAACATACACCACAGATCATCCCAGAAGGATACATTTTGGGTTACATTTATGTAGAATAAACTGTTCCCTGGGGGTGCCTAAAAGGGAAGGGAGGCACTTTCTTCCTTTCTCTTCTACGGCTCTCTGTCAAAACACCACTTTGAAACTGTAGGCCCACACTCTGAATGGCTCTGGCATTTTGAATTCTGTTCCAGACACTAATTTTCTCCAGATCCAGAGGACAAATCAACCTTTGCCTTAGCTGTGTGTCAAACACACAGCGAAGTGGTCTGACTCAAAACTTAATGCTCTCTGTCGTCAGCATTGTAGTCTCTAATGAGGAAATAAAAACATACAAACATTAAATCATTTTGGATCCTTATGTTGTCTGTGCAAAATGCTGTAAATACAAAGCAGTGAGTTTTTAAGATGGGTTGTGCTGTAGGAATTAAACAACATCTAATGGTGGCTTATTTGTCTGATCTATAAACCATAGAAAAATATACTGAAAGTGTTTATTATTATGCCCATCCCAATCCATCCAGTACAGATCAGTTCAGCTGAATACAAACAGTAGCTCCTCAAAAAGTTTGAAAATCAGGTTAAGATATTTATAACAAACACTAAATTGTGATTTATCTTTTAAGGAAAGAAATGGAGTGTTTTTGATTGTGTTTATAACAGTGGATGGTTTCAGTTGTGCGTGTGGAATAAAAGCATAGTTTCTGACCTAAACGGCACCCCATAAGAAACCTCTGCTTACCAAAAATAACAAAAGAGCCGTCTGAATATTTTCCAGGAGAAACGTCTTAGTGATTCCAAAGTTTTGCAAAGAAAAAATATAATTCTATAGACTCATAAGACAAAAGTGGGAACTTTTGAAAGGCGTGTATATCTTTATGTCAGGTGGCTTATTAACACAGCAATTCAGATCTTACTGTTAGACATGGTGGTAGTGTAACTATCTTGAGCAACTTTTGTGTTTCGGTACTCGAATAACCAGCTTTAAATATTGTCACCAATAATCTATCCATATCTATCTGACACCAAAAAAGCTGTTAGATAGATATCAAAATACCTCTAACAGAAGACAATGTAGTTGAGTTGAAGAGGGTAATGAGGGTTGTATGTCATGGTGTTACATTTCTTTAAAGCATCATTCTCTGTACAGTTCAGCCTAGAGGCTCCACATCAGTCAGGCCATCCATCCATCCATCCATCCATCCATCCATCCATCCATCCATCCATCCATCCATCCATCCATGTCTCTTTACAATTACTATGCACCTTAGCCCATCCGATCCTGAGGTATTTTCATGCATGTTGAAGGATTTTCTCACCCTAGAACCTAAAAGGAACCTTCTGTTGTGTAAGACACCAAGGATCTGCAGCTAAAATAACCTATTGAGATATAGAAGTGGGTAAAGCTGGCAGCCTTGAATTTAAGCCTTTGTTGGACTGTAATAGTAGCAGATGATCAGCTGTCGAAGTCTCTGCCCCATGATGGCGTCACATGTTTGTGAGGCCCGTGTATCCCTTTGATACATGCTGTGTTTACCTTATGCAGCTACCACGGTGATTTGACTGCCTGCTGACAGTTTGTTTAGTGTTCGGCCTCAGTGACCAAGACCCTAATCAGAGTATCTTTTGTTCCGTGATAGTTTAAGTGAGTGACCGGTTTGATATTTTTCCAAGTCAGAACTCATCTGTTTGGCAGCAACAGTTTTGTTTCGTTGTAAGAATCGTGAACACCTTATAAATTTAGAAAACCGATAATATTCCTTGTTGTAATGCTCATGCTGAACAAAGACAACAACAAAATAAGAGAGCTGTTTTTTCTGTGATTGTAAACATTAAGGATTTTTGCTTTGTTGTAATAAAATACAACCCAGTCATTCCTAAATACAGAACTAGATAGTTTTTTTAAACTCACTGCAGAATGGGATTTACTGAGTTTAACAGAGTTAATCAACAAGATTTTTTCTTTTGTTTTATCTCAAAGCCATATTGGTAATAGTTTAAAATAAAAAGTTTTTTTTTTATAAATACTCTCTTACCAACGTTTTAATTGTCCCAAGCTAAGCTAGCCACATCGTTGTTGTTTTTTTGTATTAAATATGGAAGTGAAATTTTTAACTCTGTGCTGTATTTTTTTGCAAACATACATTTATGTGAGGAAAAATGAAAACAATTTGGATTTTAACAAATATGTCAAACCATAAAGACCTTTCAATTTGACTTTTCGTTGTTAGGAAACGTCTGCAATCAAAACAAAGCTTGAATTGTCAAACATGGCTATCCAGTTGTGGAATCATTGTTACTTAATGGATTTGACTTCTGTAATCAATACCCTACGATACTCTACTGTATTGATTTTCATTAATGGGAACAGCAAAACGAACATCATTCTTCTTTTAGAAAAAAAATAATCATTTCTAGAGTTTCTATTTTAAAATACTCCTGTTTTTATAAATCGTGATGTTAAAATTGTAAATGTTGGATGGTATCTTTTTAAGGCTTGACGTCTAACTTAGACGTCTAACTTAGAAAGCCAATTGTTGAAAGGAAGACACTAAACATTAGTTAATAAAGGATTCAAACTTCTTTATTGAGCATACACTGTACACCTTTCTCCTGTGCTTGCTTTTTATGTCACACTTTATTCAGAAAATCTAACAACATTTCTAAAAAGATAAAGACAACCAGAGTACATATTAAAAAAGTGGTGTTCAAAATCGTTATTTAATTTATTAAAGTAGAAAGGTAACACTGTTGGTCCAATTATTAAAAATACCATCCGTCTGTTTTAGTTCTTCAAGCAACATTTTCCTCAATATGGTTAAGAACAGCCCACACCTGACTGCAGGAAATGTTAATTAAAATAAAATGATAAATATCAATGTTTCTAAATTAACTAATAGAAGCTTTTCTTTGTTTTTAATTTACCTTTCTTCGAAGGCAATAACTGGAACTCCATGTTTCTTAGTATCTAAAATAAAAGAAAAGGGCAGATGCACCATAGAGGGAAACATCGTATTTCCTGTATTCGATGATGTTAGTTTAAAGATTTGCCCACTGAGATATAAAAAAACATTTGTACCATATGGCATAGGTAAATTACTTACTGCACTACTTATTCACGTTCTATAGTGCAATGTAACCTACAAAGCTGGTAAACTTGACAAGCATTCATTCTTTACGGCCAGATTAAATCATTAACTTTTATAAACAGGTTTTAATTCTATTTTCCTTTTTGTATCAAAGTTAGATGATGGGTGTTTATGACAGGTAGAGCAAGTGGCTAGTGGACATCAAATATCTGTCAGTTTGTCTCACATATTTAGACCTGAACAAAGGTTATTAGGGTTCTACAAGAGGTCCTGAGAAGGTCATTACAGAGTATGGAAGGTCACAGAAAGGTGGTAGAAGGACTCAGAGTCATTTAAACTACTGGCTCCCAGTGAATACTTTTCTGCTCCAGTGGGATCTATTTCAGAGTTCATTCACCTCAGAAGAGAAACAGATGTCTGTCATTAAAGAACATGCTCTTAAAGGCATTTATGGAATCTAACACACAAGGTTCAAATTTAACAATGAGCTACTAACCGAAGTGTTTCTTGCTAATAATATAGAGTGGTCATGAACTCCACTGTTTTCTTGTCAGAGTATGGACTTTGCATATATCTACCAGGAAGTGATAATACAGACCGTTAATTTTGTATGTCGACATAAATTGCAACGGATATTTTAACGTCCCATCCCTTTTTTTTTTTTCCATTTAACTACATTTATGCAGTGGTTTCAAGCTCATTTTGCAAAGCATCCTGAAATTTATACCATGAAAATTATCTCCTCACCTGCTCCTCCTCAGATGTTCAATGCTTATACACGTTGAAGATATGGGCACAAGTTTTAAGTAGTGTAGCATATTTATTGTAAACTCTGCCTGGCTGAATGTTAATGTTTGAAATCTGGATATGTCGTTTTACCAAAAACAAAGTTTTTATGTGGTAATTAAGTGGTAAACCTTTATGCACTGAACTACCTGATAGAAAAAAAAATGCATGAATGGACACAAAAGCATAAATACAATCTGAAATAAAAATAAATAAAAGCAACAGCTACATATGTGTATATGAATTAAAAAAAAGAAAATGGCACATGGAGCATTAGAAATCCTGTGGGTTGGGAAAAGTGAAAAGGTTATTAGTGTGTTGCCTAATGTTATATTAATTTATGTGGATTAATGCATTTTGGCGAGAGAAATTCTATCAGATGCTTTTATGCTGGATTTAATCAAACAGTGTCTACCTAGGGATAAGGAGTCTTTTTTTTTGAGAGCATGTAACTTTTTAAAATGTCAGTGAGGGAGGGAAGAGGAGATCTTTTTTTTCCGGCAGTCCTTCTTTCTCTCTGTAAAAGTAAATGTGATAGAACATCATAGGTGTCTTTTTCTTTTTAAAACAGATTATTCTCCTTGTGTAACACTAGGAAATGAAAACAATCATGAGGCTTTTCTCCTCATCTACAAACGTTTACCTGCTTTTATGTTTGTAGAGTAGGAGAGACTGATGTAGATGTCAAAAAAAGATGAATGCTTTTTTGTTTTCACAAACTGGCCATAGGTGAAAAAGAAATGGCTGATCATCTTAAAAAAAGTGGATCTTAAATGATTTACAAATTCTTTATTTAGTTTGTTTATTTTAGTTTAATATCTGTTTTTTTAAGACCTCTCTGGTATGAATTAACAAATAAATGCATAAATGTTGCAGTTTTTATCAATACAAAAACCACACATCTTTACTTACTAGTATTAAATCATCATTTTAACGACCCGATTTTAACAAGGGTGTTAAAATGTATCATGACAAAGCTGCAAGAGGAAAAAAAAGTTGTGGCTGCAAAGTATATGAAGATGTAGGAGGGAGAAGGTGCAGAGTGCAAACGGATATATTGGAGGTTGGCTGAGAAATAACACTTATAGGTCTGGTTTGCCTCCTGAAGTCTTACGTCTACTCATACCCACACAACCCAGTACCGTGTTTAGAGAGAAGATTAGTGCAGTTCCACTCCGTACCTCAACGCAGGCACTTTAGCGCCATATGTTTACAATGTTTAAACAATGAAATGAACACCAGTGTATTGGGAACATATGCTTTATGTGTTTTTACCACATTCTTAACCTTGATAACCCCTGAATGACACCTGGTGTGTAAGACATAATTGTCAAATTCACATCATCTGTGAAACATAATGTGTTTTAAAGGAGAGGCAAATAACAAATATAGAGTTTGAAATAATTCTATCAAATAAAGTATGTCTCTTAGTGTTTTTATTCCATTTTAGCCTATTTTGACTGATTTGGATCACATGACCTGGCAGCTATTAAAGAAAAATGTCAATTTTATACATAAAAAATGAATAAAAATAAAATATGGGGTAAAATGGAATAAATAGAAGTGTGACTCTTCTCTGCCATCTACAATAACAAAACAAGATTAATTTGAACAAGTTGGTCACATGACCTTGGAGCAATTGAAGAAATATGCCAAATATTTACAGTAAAAATTAATAAAAAATATAAAATAGGTTAAACTTGGATAAAAACCACTGTGTCTCATCTGTGTCACCCTGTAGAATAATTCCGCAGTATTGTTTAGACATTGTGTCCCATAACAGCAAAGCTATTATCTCTTGTTTCTCAAGAGAGTTCGGTTTGGAAATTTACAGAAGATCCATAAATAAGCAACCGCGTTTAAGAGGAGGGAGCGACTCATAGCAGCTGGCCGAAATTGGAGTTACTAAGTCAGATCAGCCCTGACCTAGAAGCCGCTAAAATCCCGGGGCTTGAATATCCAATATCCAACTTGGGCAATACATAGTGCTGTGACTGTCTTTCCACATATGCTAACATTGAAAGAGCTGATTCCATGACTTCCGGGTCAAAGGCCAAAAGTGGTGTTGTCCAATCAGCGATTTCTCAGGTTTCTCACACTTAGACCTGCCTGATGTTTTGTTAAAGTTGTTATGTTTTTGTTATTTGTAATTGTGCTACGTTAACGTCGTTGTGTTTGCACTTCAGGGCCACTAAAAAGGTGGAAAACATCTGTTGAATAATTTGGGAGTAAAAAAAACCCGAATGTTTCTCTGAATCACGATCCACATCTTAAAAAATTCCTCGCTATTTCGGAGCCTCTGTTGGTTCGCAACTTTCTCTATGATTGTTCAAACTGAGCAAGGAGCTAAAAAATGTCTCCTGGAGGTAAGATAGTGATTATCCAGAATACTCTGCAGACATCACAAAAAACGTCACCATACTTTTTATTTTAATTGATTGTTCACTTGAATCTCCCCTCTTTTGTTTGTTGTTTTTGTACTGAGACGAAGTTGCAAAAGTAATAGTTGCCTGTTTTGCCAGGTTTGTTGACATCACTAAATAATTTACATTTTTCTAATTTGTCCATCCTTCTTGATGTGGATATAAAGATGGAATTCCCTACATGTCTGAATAAGTGTTGCCTGATGTCAAATAAATATTAGTTGAAATATTAAGTGATTAAATATTCAATAATGCATAAAGCTGCTGTGCATATCCTGAGATTAGGCATTATTATTGGGTGATCTTAGCACCCATGTTGTCATTTCTAAACCAGCAGACCATAAATGTACTCTTCTCTTATGTTCAAACAATTAAAACATGCACTCTGATGAGGAAAGTATCTTTTGCAAACAACTATCTTTGAGCTGGAATAAAACAACATTTTTAATTCAGCTAACAAATTTGTTTTAAGATTTTTTTTTTTTCAGATGTAACTGGTAAAGATGTTCTTTTCTCACAATTGTTGCTTAACAATGCATTTATGCATTTTCTGTAGCCTACGCTAAGGCTAATAAGAAATGGACAAAATGTTTATAGGAGAAATTTAATAAGGAAACAGTTACAGCAAAAAACAAAACAAAACAAAACAAGCTTCACACTTTTGATTTAACGTTAAAATAGCATGGCATTAAAAATAAACCCT
>JAVLVB010000003.1:1447947-1463079 GCA_032876305.1 Orestias chungarensis
CACACACACACACACACACACACACACACACACACACACACACACACACACACACACACACACACACCAGGATGCAGCACATGTGTGAGGCAGTTGCGCAGGGGTGGAAAGCATTTTCTCAAGTTTCACATGAATATTTTACCGTCAGACGCCTCAAACAAAACAGCATGGTGTTGATGCTTTTCATTTAATGCAACAAACTGTGTTAAAATATAATGACCCATTTCCAGTATCTGTACAATTAATTAACAAATCCTACTAGTAAAAAACAAAACAATCACATGTTAAAAGAAAAGATCCTAATTTCCTCTTGATCCTTCTCGGTTTTGTTTCACGTGTTTTCATGATCTTACATTCAGTAAGCCAAAATTGTAAATCCCTGCAAAATTCGAAACATTCTTTCAGGAATGCATTTTTTTTTCTCAAGACACTTCATGCTGAAATGTAATGCTGAGTGATCCCTGTTTTCTCTCACATGCCAATCCCCATGTCTGTACTGTATATTTCACCTGAAGTTCTGTACGGCAGGCTTGTATAGTTTTTACTGATAAATGGAGGATCTGTAGTTGATGGTCCAGACCAGAAGTTTGGTGATAGTACCACTTGATGATCAGTGCAAAAGGCCAATGTAAATCTCCTAAGTCTCTGTTTTCTGTTGCAGAGACAGCACTAAAGTGTTTTTTTTTGTTTGTGGCAGTGAGCTCTGTTAAGGGGCAAAAACGTCTTTTTTGATATAACAACTCTTGTTGATAAAACTGCTTTCATCAGCTATGACTGTAAGAAGATGTCAGGTCATTTAGCTCTTTTGTTAAGACAAAAAGAAAGATATGACTATTATTGTCATGTAATGCCATCATATGTCTTTACTGGGCTCATATTTGATGATTTTCCTTTCATCCATTGTGCCCTTACATGAAAATCACTCAGCTTGAGTCACACTGGTATGCAGGCGCCGAGATTCAGCTGTGATCAGGAGAGCCTCTCCGCAGAGATCTTATGAACAAACATATCAATGTGATTTGGGATCCTGTGGATCTCAACTCAAGCCAAAGTGGAGCCAAAATCAGTGATAGCCAAAGTGGAGCCAAAATCAAGATAGCCAAGTGGAGCCAAAATCAGTGATACAGACGTTTTCGTTCCTTTTATGATGAATGTCAACACAAAAGTGTTTCATTACTACAGAAAATGTGCCACAATTTTTGTTCTTTCTGTACAGTGCTGAGATAAAGTGATTATTCCTTAAAGTTAATAACTTCCTCATCTAGATGTCAGGGATTGCCATTTAGTGTTTGTTAAAAAGGAAAATGAATCACTACCACTGTGGTGACATTTTTGGCCTGTTCTTCTGCATAATTATTATACTCCGTCGCATTTGAGGGTTTACAAGCATACACATGTTATTAAAGTTAATGCCAATTAAAACTAATTCTGGACTTTCACCAGGCTATTCTAAACCATTCAGATTTTTTTACTCTCTGTTTTGAGCCCTTTGCGAATCATTTTAGAATGACGAGTTATTCTCTTTAATTTTATAAAATTCACTCTGGTTTCATCTTTTTAGAGGTCGAGCATAGATGTGTCTGCTTGTGGAAAGTTAATAAATAAGTAAGATTGACCTCAAAAGATTCTTCATTAACCAAATGTAATGTGATTACTATTTAACGCCCAGTTTTTTCCTCCTACGAGTCCATCTTTCTCAAATTATCCATCAAATAAGGTAAAGGACCCAAATGCAGAATGGAGGAAGTTTTAATAAAATATTTTATTGAATAATCCAGGAGGTATACAAAAGACAGATTGCAGTGAAACGTGTTCTAACTCGACAATGATGACAAAACTGGACAAACATGAGCTTGAAAAGACGAGCTAAGACAAATCAGTAAAATGACAGATGGCCGAAGAGTAAACAAGCAAAGAAACATATGTGACAAAGGAGGTAATGAGTCCATTTAAGACAGGTGTGCTGATTAGTAATCATGATCAGGTGATAGGGAACGAGAACAACACAGCCATCCATCCGGTTTCTGTAAACTCTGTCAAGTGCAACACAGATAATCATGTATGTACACCCTCTCTCACATAAGGCCAGTTTAGATCAGCAACATACAAGTTTGTGGAGGATGATGGAGTATTGTGGAGAGAAAAAGCAAAAAACAAAGCTTAAAATTATCATTCAGAGGAAAAACATGCAAAGAAAATCCTTGGTTTGGGTTCAGGCCCTGGACCTCATAGGGCACCGCATATTTGGACAAAATAATAATAAATTTCTGACAAACCAGCAGGTTCTTTTTATAGGGTGTCACTTTCATACAGTTTTACAAATGGAAAAAAACACTGTTGTAACCTTGTTAAAACTATAATTATTGCTTGAATTAATTTTCTAGGAACAAGAAATAAATAGGTCATTATTCAAAAAATAATAATTTGAGATTAGTTGTAGCTTTTCTTATTTTTCTCTTGCTTGTAAACCTAAAAAACAAAGAAGCACAAAAGAAGTTAAAATATACAACAGATCTAATGGTTCATATGACAGCAATTTGTGAGCTAATACAGTTCTCTCAGTATTTAGCACCTGTCTGGAACATCATCCCTTAACTGTCAAACAGAGAAACACTATCCTTCATTACAAGCTCCTTTGTCGCCATCAACAAAGGAACAGTGGACTCATCTGAAACCGACACTACATTTTGACTCTTGGTTGGCTCTCATGGTTTCCCCTGTTGTCTGGACCAATAGGTGACAGCATTGTGATTTATCCTTTCTGTGTCGGGCCCAATAACAGTTGACACTTGGGATTAGTTTTTATTGTCCTCATAGTTCTGAGTTTGTCATTGACATTCTAACCCTCTCTCCAAAGTGATTTTTCCATCAAAGATAAAAAAAACAGCTTGTAAGCTACCTAGTGGTTATTTGTTAAAGGTGTTGGAAAATGGAGTACCTGAGGGCTGTAAACCTAGACTCATTTTATAGTCATGTTATTATTTTAATATCACTGCATTGATCCAAAAGGAAAATCAGATGTTTTTTTAATTCTAATTAATAAAATCTGAATAAAGTTATCCTATTGTTGAATTACTGTGTAGTCAAGAGGATACTCAGGGTGTCCATTATGTTGTTTATGTTATGAAGTATCTCTTTTTTGTGCAAACAACTCTAGAAGCTCCAGGAAACGCCTCAGAACTAAGTAAGCACTCCTTACTGGTTTGAGAAACATTTTAATGTCCCAGATCCTTTTTCTGCTTCCCTAAGAGATGACTAAAGAGACAATGCTTCACACAACAGACCAATAGAAAACAGGTGACATTGAAAGATTTAGCCTTCATTTGCATAGACAGCTCTGCCACTTTGTCCAGTCTACTTGTTTGTCCCGGAGATCATACGAACTTTGTACACCTCCACCACTTTCCCTTTGTTCATATGAGGTAAATATTTCTTAATTTTGTTGATCATATTGATATCAAGATAGGCTCTGCTTTTGGTCTTCTGTAACCAAAGAAATAATCAGATATATTACAATACATATGAGCTTACTTTTTCATTTATCCACATATTTAATTGTGTTACAAAGTTTTTTTGCAGCTGTTAACATTTGTGTGATAGCTGTTCCTGCAGCCAGACATCAGACCAGGGGATAAACAGTAATTCTTGTTTTGTTTACAATTTTTCATTTGTAGCAAGAGTTTATACATTAACCACTTTATTTTCTCCTGACTCTATAGATGACTATTTGGCATGTACACATTTAGTTAACTTTACTTATCAGTCTACTTTTTTGTTATTGTGCAACAGATTCAAGTGTCTTTCGTTTTGAGTTGCCAGCTGCCTTAAATTTGTGGCTGGAGTGGCACAAACAAAACTGCATTTTACTCTTTAGGTCATAAAATAACACCATCTGTTGAAACTGAGAAATCAGGGGACTTGAGATTTACACTGGAAAAACGATACGCACACTGAGTGAATTTAGTCCAGTTCATCTAAAAAACATAATAAATATACCTTCTGTCTTTTTAGCACGAACAAGTTGTAATTTATCCATACTTGAAAAATTGCACTTTCTGTTTTTCTGCTTAAGCCAACATTCTGCTTTTTTTTTACAGGTGGCCCGGAACTTGCAGCTAGACTCCTCACCAAAGTCCCTTTTCACTCTTATATCACCCATCTTCTTGCTTCATGTCCTGTCTGCAAAGTCATAAACAATCAGACTTACATTTTTGACTCCTTACACTCCTTCTAAGCTCTTAAAGTCTTCTGATCAAGTCCTCCTCCTAACTGAAAACTCAAGGAATTTTCCATCTTAGGTCAGAATGAAAAGTATCTTAAATAGTCTCTTAAATCAGACATGAAGATCCACCCGTTTTCAAGATTTGTTTGTGTCCTTTTTGTCTTATTCAGGAATAATTTTGTTGTATAGGTTTTGAAAAGGTATAAAAAGCAATACTGGCATGGGTATTGGCATTGGTATCATATCAGAATCAAACAAGAACTACAAACCTAGTTGTTGTGTTTTTTTTAAATATTTTACCATTCTGTTTTTGACGTACTTTAGAAATTGCATGTATGCCCATATCTAATGACAGATAAAGAAAACATTAGTCAAGGTATAATAAATTGGGATCACATGTGAAAGTCTGCAGAATTTGCTAATATGATATTGTCAATAAAATATGGACTTTATAAAAATTGCTTTTGGTATCAAAGCCAACACACACACACAAAACAAAACACTCAATAAGTCTGATCCAGCATTTTTGATGTAATATAAAGGAAACAACTATTATGTCCTGTGTGCCCTGTAGTTCCTGCAGCTCAAATACAGATAATCCTTTTCTGTGAAGATCCCAAAAGTGCATGAACCTGACCCTGGAACCTATCAGCCCACTAATGTGAACATCTCCTGCACTTCCTTAAAACTGTAATTTGGGGATAATTCAGTTTAAACCTCAAATTTCATTGTGATTCAATGTTGTTGATTTCACAGATCAGATTTCTTATCAACGATTCAACCCACAATCTTTATCATTACATTTTTATCATTAGTTGATGAAAAAGTCAGGTTTGTTTATATGATGATTCAAAATTAAAAGTTTAAAGAGCAGAACAACGTCTGCCCAGTAAAAGCATCTTTACTCTGACTGTACTGATTTATTTTTTAGTACATTATGCCAGAAAATAAGCATCAAAATAGGCGAGGTAATTAAGCAGATGGAAAACTACCAGTTTGACCAAGTTTTTTTTCATGAGGTTGAGGTGACTTAAAGCTAAAGCGACAGCAGAGGGAAACGTGAGAGAGCAAAAGCAGATCAAATATCGACCACACGCATTATTAAAGTGAGGGACAGCTTCTCCAGCTGACTTCTCCAGTTCCAACATTTTTTTTTTTCATTATCTCTTGATTTTCCCCACCTTTTAATCATACTCATTTCAAATTGTCTCTTCTTTCTTCTATAGCAATTTCTGTCCACATTCCTGTCAGCTTTAAATTTAAAAGTGCTAAGAAATAGATCAGGTGATCTTCTCTTTGTGGTTTGCTCTTTTTTTGCTGTCATCAGGAAAAATGCCAAAAACAGGGTCACTCCTTTTCCACAAAAAAAAAAAAAAAAATTTTTTTTAAATGTACTATTCTTTTTTATTGTTGTAATTTTAAAACGTTAGTTTCAAACTTATTTTCTTTTAGTATATTAGAAACGTTTTTTTCAGGGGATAAAGTTATTTGAGTCACGTTATAGAGAAGTGTCCTGTATTTTATATGAATATGAATTCCATTCAAAGCTGATTATTAAAGCAAGATATTGAAACAAAAAAAAATTATCTTTATTTTTTATTATTAAAAGAACATGCCATTTATTTTAAAGGAAATAGCTTTTTCTCAATATGCAAACTGGACTTTTAATTATCTGTTGGTAAGTGGTATTTTCTAACAATGTTCTTTATTTTTCAATTTGTCAGCCCACTAATGTGGAAAAAACTGTTGCTTTACATCCTAAAGGACTAATGTGACCAACATGAAATAAAGTGATCTATTAAGAAAAAAAAACAAAAAAACATTTGTAACTATGATTAGCTGCAATGTTTCAAGTCTCCATCATTCAAACATGGCATCCCGGACACCCATACTGCAGTGGTAAACATATTGTAATTTAAAAATCTCACCTGACATGTTTTCATTGTTAATAAACTGCTGGGTTAAATACAGTCTCATGTTTATGTTCACAACTATTAAAGGAAACATTCAATCCACATTTTAGATTTGAGTAGTTTTATTCTTGGAGAAAATAAATTCCAGTAAAAATACTTCTCTTTCTCTTTTGAGTTTGCTAAACATGCTGCTTGGCGTTTTGCTGCAACCATGTGGTTTGGACTTTGCAGGAATTCTGCAACGAACCTTAAACATCAACTGCTAATGTATAAAATCTGCTTTATATAAATATTTAGCAGATTCTGAGATATCCCATCACAGCAATAAATAAAATTAATCCCTTTATAAAAGTGTAATAAATATCAATAATTTAAAACATTTTACCTTTAATAAATACAACTTTATATGTCACTAACATATTCCAAAGGGTATAACTGAAAATTTGCATTTCTTTCATACATATAATAAAAACTGTGAAGAAAATTAAAGAAGTCAAATATTAAAAAGAACACATAAATACTTCCAAATATTCAAAATCATTCATTAACATATTCTGAAGTATAGTTTTCAAATAAAAATGTAAACAATACAAAACTCATAATGTTATTGAAAATGAAAAAAAAATATATCATTAAGTTCTTTTTTACACACAACCACATTTTCTGGCAGAATGTTTTCTGACTGTGTGGTAAATCAGGTTGTCATCCAGAAAAGATAGATCGTTGTCCAAAGCGATTGGACGACAACAAGCCTGCAGGGGCGTGTCTTTGGCAGGGAGAATTCGCCTGTTCACCAGGTTAAAAAGGATTTTATCGTAGTTAGTGTCGGATTTTCTGCAGGCTCCTGAACAGAATCTGAATATCATTTCCTCGCTGGAGCTGTAGCCCAGGCCGAGGTCGGTTACGTTCAGATGAATCTGTCTGAGCATGCAGCCATGTCCTCGTCCCCCACCACTCACTCTCCCACTCATCCTGCTTGTTTCTTCGTGTTTATGTTCTTTTCTCTTCTCTTTGCCCCTCTTCAGCTTTGCTCGCTTCTGCTGGTGCCTTCTGTGTCGTGTCCTGCTCCGGTTTCTGCTGAGGTGGGAAGAGAAGGAGGCGGAGGTAGATGAAGGTTCTGGAGAGGAGCTTTGCACTCTTTTAATCACTATTTTGATACGGTCCATAACATTTGTATCACTTTGGATAATCTCCTCCATGGTGTCTGAAACACATAGATAAACATGTCTTAAACAAAAACATGCCTGACATTGTTGCTGCAGGGTATTAAAACTACACGTTGCACTTGTCTGTTGTTTCCTTTGCTCAGCCAAATGATCCGACTCCAAGAGATTAATTAGCTTCAGAGGTAACATCTTTCTTTTATGAGTTTTAATGCCCACACTTGTTGGTTTTATTATCACATTATCCACACAGGATGGCGATACCATCAAAACTCCTAAAGATGTCGGATCTTTTAAGATTTATCCTTCTTTTGCAATTTCCAACTCCATGTTACCTTTTGGACAGATGTGGAGACCTCAAGAACATTTCCCATCTGTACGTGCCTTTCTTTATGCACTTCACATGTTTCCCTGTTCATGCCAGGGTTTTCTCTGGGGACTTTACATTCCTTATCGAATCTAAAACATACAACTGCTGATTGGAGAAAAGTTTTGGAACTGGGTGTTTGTGTTAATGGGCTTTGATTCTGTATTGGCCCTTTGATGGATTGGGGAGCGTTCTATGTAGTATATCTTGCAAGTGGTAGTTTAAAGAGGGCAAAACAGAACAAGATCTAAAACAAACCAAAGCTGTTCATCTGAATGTGCCATTCTTTAGAACCTACAAACATTAAACAGTTTTTATGATTTCAACTGTTTTTCTTTTGTCTTACATCAGCATCTATACACAGCGGGCTTTATATAACTCTATGATTTAAAAAAATATGATTGATTATGCAGTGAGCATGATTTGGTACTTAGATAGCTTTCAAATGAGCACATTCTTTCAATTTAACAAAGATGTGAAAATATGAATTAAGCAATCACACTTATCCGGCATGTAAACATAATTGGTAAGGGAAGGGGGGGGTTGACAGACCCTCTTCCCTGTCAACAAGCCTTTTAACCTACTGACCTACACAAATGTGGTCCCCCGTCAACTACAGGGAAGGTTTTGCTTTTGCAGAGATCAAAGCTTCACAAAAGTGCAATAATTGATCATTTTTATTTCCTTTTTTTTAACTGCTGTCACACATTTTCCATATGCACTCACTGTTTATAGAAGATTTTTGGTTGTTGCTGAAACTGCAACTAAAAGCTTATGAAATTGTAAACAGGGTGTTTTTAAAGTTACATATATAGATAAAATTTAAATTATAAAATTTTTATAGGTGTTTAAGCTCTCACATTTCCCGCCTGAGTCCAGTCTGGCTGCTGTGTCCGTAGGGTTCGGGGAGATGGCGGACAGACGGATCCGGACCGCCGGGACCTCCAGGGGACTCTCCGCCGCTCCTCCTCGCTTCTCTGCGGAGTCGAGCCGCTGTCGGCTCCGGTGCACCAGGCTGGGCCTCACTGCACTCAGCAGGATCAAACAGGTGGTCAGGCTATCCCATAACTTCATGGTCCAGCTCGCTCCGACTGAAGGACATGGCTCGGTGTCAAAGCTTTTAGGTTATAAAAAAAAAAGTGGAGCAGAATAAGAGACTGACTTTTAGGTTTCTCCTGGACTTGTTTGCAACAAAAAAACAACAACAACAAAACAAAAACAAACAAACAAAAAAAGCACTCTGGGCTCTGTTGCAGTCTCTTTCTTACAGGTTTGCATCGAGCTGGATGTTTTTCCAGGGTAGCCCAGCTGAACCGGACTGAGACCGAGCTGGCTGCGGACAGAGGCTGCAGAAAAGTGGAGAGATGCTGACGTCTACTGGTTCATGCTCACTGTCTCCTCCCTACACTGCAGTCAGTCAGGCAAGCCAGAGGGCTGACCCTGGCATCCACAACCAGTTCTGTTTGACAACGATCTTTCCCAGATGACCTAATAGACGTATCTGCTGTATGTTTCAAACTATTTCAAAACATGACAGCTTTTCTCATTAAAGTGCCTCCATTATGGAGATCTACTTTCGAGGACACACCTTGCTGTGCTTAAAGCTGTTCATGTTGTTCTTTCAGCACCTTCTTCTTCCAAACACCCCATTTAATTGCTTAAATAAAGCAACTATCCAGTCTTCACAAGGGAAGGATTCAAACCGGTAAGCATTCGAGCCACTGCTGCCCATTTAAACTGTTTTTTATATTGATTTATGTAATTAAGTTAAGGGAGATCTGGGAGAGTCGTGGGAAGGATGTGATGATCAATAAGGAAAGCAACTTGATCTGAATACAGATATTTTATTTATATTGGTTACTTTTGATAGAGACATTTTATTATGTAAGTGACCATATCTCAAATTTACAAGATAGAATCTAACATAAGTCTATTAAATGCAATGTGTGACTAATGTTTAAAGTCATAATTAGTTTCTCGTATTTGTGAGAAACTTTTTTTTTTTTGCCAGCTGGAATGAAGGTATATAGATTTCCAGATAATAACAGAAAAATAAATATAAAGGAAATATAATCTATTAGTTATCCACAATTTTCTGGATTTTTTTTCTTTATTTACAGACAAAACTATTAACATATAACTCCACTAGTTTAAACCTGGTTTAGGTTAAAATTATTTGTGCTCAATGTAGAGGAAACAATGTCTGTTTAAATTGTACAGGATACATCACCAATATATTTTAATGAAATATATGCTTAAATTTGAAAGGATGGAGATAATTCAATACACCAATCGTAATTGAATCCTGAAATGATTGTGTTAAATACAGCCAAAATAATCTGAACTAAAAAAAGAAAAATCATTTGAACATCTGAAAATGCTTGATATCTCAACAATAATGAAGAAATCATGTTTATATTACTCAGAAGACACTTCCCTTTCCACCCTCTGGTCAATTTCACTAGATGGAAATAGCTTGTTCTTAATCAAAAAAACCATTATAAAACAGGAAATCTAACAGATGTTTCTATTCACCTGAGACACACGGCTCTCCTACAGAGTCTATGAGATCAGTTTTAGACTCTTGTAGGAGGCTAATTATAGGCAATCTTATTCGAAAATGTAGGGCTAGAATGATCTGCACATGAAGGTATTACAATAAATTTATTACAAGTTTCTTAAAAAGTGTGTTCAAGAAACATTCAACTTCATGTAATTTCCAGGAGTACTTAGCTGTTTATCATACTCATGTTTTCCCTGTTTATACTTTATTGAAAGTCTCAAAGTTAACTTTATTTAACAAATATTAATATTTCGCTCTTGTGAAAGTTTTCCCTTACTGCACAGTGGATGCAAGTGAAGCTTTGAGCGTTATTTAGGATGATCGTTTTTGATGCTTGCTATGCAGGAAAAGTTGTTAACCCAGACAAACATCTGTGTATGTTAAACATATTAATGTTTATACTATATGGTAAAAATCCCAAAACAGTGACTTGATTCTATCTAGTTTAAACTAGTTTAGCCTCTCAGACTGCTGCAAACAAGAACAGACCAGTCTGTATATCTTTGTTCACATTAATCTTGCTCCTTAAATAAATAAGTGAAAAAATGCCACAGAAGCGATGTTAGCATTCATTTTTCCATTGATATTAGAGGAGAATTTTCTCACAACTCTAACTCTCAGATCAGCTCATCGGGACTTTCTAATTTCTTTTGAAGAATTTTAAAACATTCTCCTTTCTTACAATGAACCTACCTCTTCACCGTAAAGATTACATCCAACCAAAAGGTGACAGCAGAAAAAAAACATTTTGAGTAAGGTTGGCCATAAAATGATAGATTCATATCTTTATCTTTTGTGGGTTTGTTTGTCTTTAACAATTGGGATGTTTCAAATTAACGTCAGATTGGATTAGAAATCACAGCCATGATTTGGTAACAGCAGTCAGTTCCCATGGTCAGTATGGGTTTTAAATGGATCATTGAACGTTGCAAAAAGCACATATTTCATGACCCATTGCAGTGTTTGGACAGTAATCCACACCGTGCTGTTATTGCCCGAGGGTTAGAGCGAACAGAGTACAGGAGCTGTGAGAGTGGATGTCGTCCAGTTCTTTAAAACCATTGGGAGTTAATTGATGTCAAAGCAGGATCAGCAACAGCTGTAAAGTTTTACAAAATGAACAATTTACTTGAGTTTATTCTGAAACCATGCAACAGTGTGTTTGTACCACAAAAGCACTCATGACAAATGCCAGTGCACAAACTGTCCTGAAAAAAATCTCAGCATTCTGAGAATAATCTGATTGTATACATTTCTTCCTTATTCTTTCCAGAAAATGTTTACCACATTGAACAAGTTTTCCCATGTGAACCTTAGCTTTCACTGATGATTTTATTTATAGTTGTGCAGAACTTCAAAAAAAAAAGTTTGCGCTTCGCTTTTTTGAAAATTATGTAATCAAACTACAACTGAAAACTTTAAACAAGATGCAATTAAAATTTGACACTGAGACTTGCTTTTGAGAAATTAACCATCGATTCTGACTGATGTACAATCCAGCAATTGTTCTGTTTTTAATAAGTGTTATAAAAAAGGCACTAGAGTGAAATGATTCTATAAATTCAAAGCTCCTCAAAGTCTGAAGAACTTTGCATTAAATCAAATGTTATTTTAGATTACCGGACTTCAACACTGTTTTTCAGTGTGCATGGGTTTTAATGAATGACAGATGAAAAATCAAATATTCTTTTCATGCTTTTGTGATTTTTTTTCATGATTTTTCATAATCTGAATTTATTCGAAACAGTATAGTGTTGCTTTAGTGTAATCTAATGTAAAATGAGGTTACACTACAGTTTGCGAATAAAAAAGCACACAAGTTTTCAGCCTTTATTTTGAAACTGGAAAACTTTGCACAGTGGAGCAAAGTGGCTGTTTATTATTTTTTTTAAAGATAAAGATTGATTATTGATAATTCATGTTTATTTTTTGAACATATAACATATAACATATAACATATAATCAGTTTGTCTTGCTGATGTGTAAAAATGAATGTGATTGCAAGTCTACATTACTTGGAAACCTGAGATGGTAAAAGTCAAACGATTCCAATTGTCTTAAGGCAATCTGATATTTCTGTCATGTGTATTATTACTATTAAGCAGTGATGACATCCTGGTATAATTAGCAATTTATCTTTTTGACAGTGTTATTTATGGAGCTGTCAGTGCTTTGTATTATGTGAAGAAAAGATGAGGGTCATTGCTGAAGAGAGAATGAAAGGCAACATTTCATTGAATGTACCGTGGTCAATGCTTCAATAAAGTGCAGTCCTTGGGGGAGACATCAGGGAGACAGGCATCTAAAACAGTTCAGCTTGATTTGCTTTAACATAGTCATTTTTTTGTGCTTTTAAACTGGTTTCATGTATGACTACTGGCCTTAAGAGCTGTGAACATCTTAGTTGGTGATTTTTTATTATCTTAATCATTTACCTTTTTATAAACTGAGGTCATAAAATATGTGTCAGATATGATTTCATTTTCTCAGTATTTAAAAGAGGTTAGTTCATCCATGGTAAAAGTCAAATGATTCCAATTGTCTTATAACCTCCGCATTTATAGTGGAAAAACATTTTCCATTATAAAAAAAATCACAAGAATTTGAGCTCCATTAGAATAACAAAATGCAATAAAAGTAGTTACACTAAATATAGGTTTTAATACAAACATTATTCCATGGAACACAAGTACAAAACACATAGTTAAATGAAAGTGTCACTTTTTCTACTTAATACCAATGAGAAGAGTTATGTGTTTAAACAGATTTCTAAATCCTAAGATATATAAGACGCTGACAAGATGAGACAAGTTGACATCATCATTAACGGTCAAGCTGTAGTGATGCTAAAATTAGTCTTTAAACATTGCACCTATTGCTATTTAGAGCCTTATTTTCTAATATTACATTCCATCCACTAATAATTAATTAATTACACAGCATTATGCTGATAAGCTCTTTTGCTACTGTTCAAAGATGAGCAGATGAAATACTTGTTGCAACCGTCTAAAAATACAAAGACCTCTGGTCTGCATGTGCAGATGGACAGAATCATAATAATCTGTGAAAGAAAATCAAGGCAAAAATAGCTTTTGTGAAAATCTCTTGAAGGAAAGAAGGCCTTATGTTAGGAAATATCTTAAGTACAAAAATGCTTTTAAAACAATTGATGTGACCATTTTTATAAATAGAGAAAGGACAGTCTAAAATCGTGATGGGGTTTTCAACAAAGATTCACTATGACAACACAAAACCCAAGAAATAAAATCTTAAAAGTGAGTTTACACATTTTCATTGTCTACATAAAGATGGGTGAGTATTTTGCAGACCTATTACATGTATAGGGCCAATAAGAACCAACATAATAAAAAAGGGAACAGTACGAGACTAGACGAACTGTACAAGTAGCTGGGGTTGCAGATGGTAAATATTGACTTACTATGTGAACCATGAGCAAAGTACGTTCTTAAAAAGTCCAAAAGGGGGTTAGAGTAAAAAATCTTAATGTTAAATCAAATACACCAATTAAAGTCTGAAATTATTTTATTATTGCTTTTCGTGTCATGTTTATTTATTTGTTTTTGGTTTTCACTGAAATACAGGGAATGTATTGCAGTGCATTCAGCTTTCCTCAAATCTGCAAAAGGCTTTGGCTTAAAAACTGGCAAAGGTCAAAATCTCCTTAAATAACGGGTTACGTACGCACATAATTTAGCATACTGTCATTTTATTGAAGATGGAATATTTCTCACTTAGACATCAAAGCTGAACAGAGCAGGGGCATAAACATTCAAATGGGTGTACATAGACTTTGGTGAGTTTGTTATCCACTGAAAAAAGTCAAACATAAAGGCAAACCAGAATAGAAATTAACCATTCTAATGTATAATATGCCTTGTGTCGAGATTTGAGGCAAAAGTTCACCGGCTAAGATAGATGTGCCATTGTTTACCTCTGCTTTTCACCTGACCACAATCTTCTACTCCTCTGCCTGGGTTCACATGGAGCTGACCAGTTGATGCCTGATGGTTAACATTTCAGGTTCAACCAAAACCAAGTATACAGTCCAGATTTATCCTGGAAGATAACCGAAATGATCAGTCTCCTGCATCCTTGCTTGCCCTCTCTGCAACACAAACACATTTCTACAACCTGGCACAATTGTATTCTCCTCGGAATCATGAACCCAACTCCCCTTTGAGTCAACCAGCTGCATTTTCATTCCTCAGAATATCACCTCTACTTTCTCTATACCCCTTCGCTAAAACATCTCTTCTTCCCCTTCCTTAAGACAAGCTAACATTGCCAAAGCATGATTGTAGAATAAACTAACATACTAGTTTGATGGTGGTAGTTTTGTATGTCTGGGTCCAAAATCTAGCCTTGAACATGATACCCTGAATTCTTTTATATGTTTGATAACCAGTTTGGGCACAATGGAAAGAGGTCTAGCAAATATATTTAGAAATACTGTAAAGAAATAGAACATTTATTCCCTTTCATGCACGCTGTTATAAACTTATTTTAATTATTATAGGTTACCTTGCTGAAGCCTTCAAACTACGCAGAAGAGATAAGTGTTCTAAAAAAGCTAAGAAACCTTTTTTTTGTGTGCTTATTTTGACATCTGTAGTCAGAGTGGGATGTAGAAGACTAAAATAAAACTTAAAGCTAATATGCGTTACATTTTACTTTGGCTTCTCATGTTCATGTTTGGGCTAAATGAGGCACAAGTTGCATCCGTATGAAAGGTCACCCTGGATTGCTTTGATTGACAGGTCTCTATTTTTCTCCAAGAATTTTTGGAGAGACAGGGAGTATATCCCATTTAGCACAGTGGCACCATGTTTATTATCAAGGAATCAAGGAATCAAGGAATCTTTATTTGTCATCACATCACATGT
>JAVLVB010000003.1:1463179-1479171 GCA_032876305.1 Orestias chungarensis
CAGTCTGGTTGTTTTACACTTGATGCTCCGCAGCCTCCTGCCTGAGGGGAGCGGGACAAAAAGTGAGTGTGCTGGGTGTGTGGGGTCCTTCATGATGCCGGAGGCCCTCTTCCTGCATCTGGAGGTGTAAATGTCTGTGGTGCTGGGGAGGCTGACTCCAACAGTCCTCTGTGCAGCCTTCACCACCCTCTGCAGAACTTTCCTGTCTGCAGCAGAGCAGCTTCCATGCCACACGTTGATGCTGGAGCACAAGACGCTCTCCACCACACATCTGTAGAAGGAATTGAGAACTGAGCTCCCGAGTCCAGCTCTTCTCAGCCTCCTGAGGAAGTAGAGTTGCTGGTGCACCTTCCTGACCAGAATGGAAGTGTTGTTGCTCCAGGTGAGGTTGTTACTCAGGTGTACACCCAAGTACCTGTAGCTGTTGACCACTTCCACCGCAGATCCTCCCATGTGCAGGGGGAGGTGGGCATGCTTGCCCCTTCTGAAGTCCACAATCATCTCCTTGGTTTTCTGTATATTAATGCAGAGGTTGTTCTCTCTGCACCAACCCTCCAGGAGGGTTAAGGAACAACAGTAGTGATTATGTAAGTGTGGGCACGAGCTAAAGAAATTTGCATCTCTATGAAGTCTGTGAGCTTGATGACTTGTCCCCCCAAATCATCACTTAATGTGAAAACTTTACTGGAGCTTAAACAGCTTCAATTCTAGACATCTCCGCTCTTTCTCCAAAACCTTGATTTCCAAAAGAAACTCAAAAAATACATTCTCATCTGAAAAGATTACTTTTTACCACTCAGTAAAAGGACATTGCTAATTTTCTTCCTAGCTCTAGAATGATGCCTCTGACATTGTGTCTGGATAACGTATGACCTTTTAAAAGAACTCCAGCCAAAGTGCATGCCTTTATGCTATGTAGATCCCATCATGTGGACTTTTCTCCTTTCAGTCATTTCAAGAGAACAATTATGCATGTTGCTTGTTCCATGCATAATTGTTGTCTGATTTATTAAACTTTACATCAATACAGTTGGTGTTAATACTCAAAAGATGCGTCTTTAGGATTGACCTTTTGCATTTTCCTCCTTCTGAAGGGTGTTAATCACTTTAAGCTGCAAAGGAATTGTCAGATTAGCTCCCTTCACCATAAGTGTGTATATCAGAACATTTCTGTATTAAAAATCTCTTTCCAAGCATTTGCATTTTGAGTATTTAGCGTGTGTTAGCAATAATTCTTATTAAAAAGAAGGCTGGAAATACTTAAGAGTGTGATTTTTATTTATTCTCCAAGACATAAACCTGTTGCATAGGACAGTAATAATGACAGTTTGACTTTGAATTAATTGAAATGATTTCACTTTTGGAATGAAATTAATGTATTATATAATTTTGAAATACAATGTTTGTCAAAAAGTTTTCTTTTTTCCTCTAATTAATATTAGCCAATAGTTAGATGTGTTGGGTTTAAGAATAACGAAAGAGGATTAGCATCACTAAAAAAAGAAAGCTGACTTTAACCTTAAATTTCAGACATTTTTGATCAGAATATATATATATATATATATATATATATATATATATATATATATATATATATTGCAGTGTCCCTAAAGCTGTGTCAATAACAATAGTTAAAAATAAATAAAAAAAATACAGCTTTATCTGTTCAGTTTTATACAAAGTTACATTAGGTGCTGCCTGATGGATTGATTATATTTTTATTGAAATCCCAGAAGGAAAATGTATTGCTTTAATTAACAACTAAATTTAGATTGAGCGAATGACCTACAGTTTTTTCTAAAGAAAAAAAGAGATGTAATTCATACAGGATCTCATCCTAATAACAACAATCAATAATAATCCAACTTAAAAAAACACAAAACACTCCACCCAAGCGATCACAACACAACAACCGCTTCCGCTAAGCATTAATATTCAAAGCGTGTGTGAATGTCCCCCTCCCTGCGTCTGCGCCAAGACATGCTCTCCATCTGTGTCCAGTGCGCGGATTAGACGCTTATTATCCTCTTATGGCTCTAAAAGGCCCTCCGTTCCCCGCCCTTGGTTTCGTGAGGCTCATCTGCTGTCTAAGAAGCAAACCCGAGCGTGAGCACGCCAGCGATCTCCTTGCGTAAAAGTGACCACCGCCACCATTCAGCGGCGTTTGTGATGACCAGCTCGCGTCTGGATCCTCGGGACTGACCCTCACCGTCTCTCAGCAGAGCGCTGGTTGTCCGTTTATGACCCACGCCACTGATCTTTTGCAGACTCTAATCTTATCAGTGTCAAACCGTGGCTGTCCTTTCCCCCCGCGGACAGATCCCGTGCGTCTTTGGAGGGCGTCTGTCTCCACCTTTGGAGGAAAGAGCTTTGATTTGGCACAACTCGCCCACCTGCAGTACCTTTGTTACAGACTGAGTTGCTCTTTGCGAAAATGTGGATTTAAGCAAGCGAAGTTATGGATTTTACATGTAGAGAGAGAAGTCTGCTATACTTACTTTTCTTTGCTGTCTGCTCTGCCAGCCTTTGCTTTGGTGCTAGAAGATCAAATGCTCGGAGATCTGGTGAGTTCAATTTCCACAAATTAGGTGGACTGGGACTGTGAGATTTAATCCTAATAAGCCTAATAATGAAATACATTTGTGACATGCGTGTCAACTTCCAATGACGTTTTAATGAGCGTGCGAATCTATCTTTGTGCCATTGACATTTTCTTAAAAGTTTTCTCGCATTTTGTTTGTAATATCACAGAAAAACACTATTTACAACGAGAAAAGGTAATAGCTACAACTGTTTCTTTTTTGTGTTTTTTTTTTTTTTTGGGGGGGGTCCAAAATACTTAATATTCTGTTCCTTTCAGGGGACAAAAGTGGATGTTTAGCATAATCCTCAAGTAGATTTACTCCATTGCTATGTTAATGTCAGGTTTTTGAAACCTTAGACAAAAAATGTATATCTAACAATTTCTATGCAGACTGGTAAACCTGGTTTACTCAGATTTTTGTTTTTGTTTTTTTTGTTTCAGTGTTATTTTGTGTGGTTTTTGAAGAACAAAAAGTGCTGGTCACAAAGCAAAACAAGAGAGAAAAACTCTAAGTGGATGTTAGAAATGCGTTTACTTTTCTGGCAATCGAGAATGGATTTCATTATTGGAAAACCTGAATGTTGCAAACAATAGAAACAATTTGTAAACCCAAAAAAAAAAAAAAAAAAAAAAAAAAAAAAAAAAAAAAAAAAAAAAAAAAAAAAAAAAAAAAAAAAAAAAAAAAAAAAAAAAAAAAAAAAAAAAAAAAAAAAAAAAAAAAAAAAAAAAAAAAAAAAAAATAAAAAAAAAAAAAAAAAAAAAAAAAAAACCCGAACAAAAAACAAGAAAGCTGACATACAAAAACATACAAAAAGATGATGAAGAATAAAGGTTTTTGCACCAAGAAAAACAACTTGATCAAAAAAGATGAAAAAAGGGGGACAAAAACATAAAAAGAATAACCATCTCACCTAAGACAATCTATCTATCGTAGAAGGAAAATGTTGGATTTTATTATTCAGAATAACAATTAATGTAATTTTAAGACGAGAAAGATCAAAGGCGTAAAGAGGTGAAATGTTATTAGTGAATCAATCAGAAGCCCTCAATGCAACCTCAATCCACTCACATCTAATACTTGATGAAGATCAGACTCAAGACACAGAAATAAATCCACAATAGGAGCTAAGAGCTGTTTCAGTGAACCCCCTGGGGCATCATCTAATGTGGTTTTCACTGCAGGGACAGTTCAAGCATGAACAGTAACCCTGGAAAGTCCCTCCTTTTGTCCCCCCCCCCTTGACTTCTGCTGCACTACAGTTTGTAAAAAATGTGATTGCTTAAGGTTTCCTGGTTGGGCAAAACTAAAATCAGACCCTAGTGCTGATAGAATAAAAAATAGTCACAGAAGGACCTATTTACTGGACAGCATTAGATCATTGCATTATCAGGCGTAATACAGGGTCGCAGATAACAATTACATTACAAATTATATTTTATTTCTTTGTTATATAAATAACCATTTTTTTCCTCACTTCACTGATGTCTTTTTATTTCTACATTTCTTCATTTTTCATGCAGTAATTTCTATATTAATATAAACCATTCCAGCCCATAATAATCTCAAATTTCCCCCCAAAAGGACAATTAGAGGTTCTATTCTATTCTATTCTATTCTATTCTTCTCACAAGGATGTAACATCCATACTTCAACTTCTAATAGATGTATTATTGCCCGAAACAGTATATATGCTGCTGAAATACACTGTTACTTGTATATTTAAATACGGTAGTCAATGTTATGTATTTTTCTATATTCACACACATTGTTCACTTTTGATCCAAAATACTTAGATTCCACTTCAATCCTGCTTTCTTTGTATCTGTTTCTTTCCTTGTCCCACTTCCTTTCATTTGCTTTCAGTCACTTCTTCTTTCTTTAATTATCATTCTCTCTCCCAGCCATCATCTTAGACCACCTCTCAATGCCTCTTTATGGTACGTTTCCGAATGTGATAGCACAACTACATTATTTAATAACACTAGAATACTAATAGATTAATTATTAATAAATTTAAAGAATGTATTTGACAATTTCAGGGAATAAACTTTACCAAGTGCTACACCCCTACTTTTAAACCCTCAGGACAGTGTGGGTTGACTTTTACATCTGTCTGTCTCTTCTTGATGCCCAAATCACTCATAAAAGAGCTGAGCCAGTGACATTTTTACCTGTTTTTTATACATTTTTTATTGCTGTTTCAATGTCTCTCAGACCCTGTTGTCATGAGGGTAGAATGTCAAGGGCTTAGTGTCCACATGCATTACATCAGCTCTTGACAAAAAAGCTGATGGTTTCAGCTTGAGGTTAAAATTGAATGAAGCACCTCCCTGAGGTGAGCTTTCTTTTTAAATACTTCACAGATTAATTCACCTATCTGAGCAGAGTAGTTGTTATTATTGCTTTTGAATTATTAGGGGAAAAATACTGTAGCTTGGCTTTAAAAATAAACAAACAAACAAAGAACAAGAAAAATTTGTTATGCGAATCCTGATGGTGATTTGAGCATCATGCTTTTCAATGAATCTTTCATGACCACTATCTAAATTTAAACATTTTCTTAGTGAAATACAATTAACATTTTTTTTTTTTCATTCAAACTATCCTCGGGTTGATTTTTAAAGGAAAACAGCTGTATGCAGATCAGTGACTGTTTTCCTTTGGGTTAAAAAATCTGTGATGAAACTTTTGTCAACATTATTCTCATGACGGAGAAATGTAAAATCTGGTCACAAATAGCGAGCAACCAAGCAAAAAATGGTTGCTCCCTAAGGTAAAATTAGTTTTGCTTAAGTTTTAGGGTATAACAAATCCTCACTCTAGAGATGAAATGGGTGTGAGTTAGGCAACCTAAAAACCGGAGTCAGTGTCACCACTTCTGTGTTTTGTAAAACTTTTGTGGAAGGATAAAAAAAACATTTATACCCAAGTCACAAAGATTAATTAGTTCTGTAAAGGGGAGATTTTACAAGGCAAATTCCAATTCATAATTCAACTGAATACCGTTATAATGTCTTATTGATTGGTTTCTCCCACTAAAATGTTAAAAACGTTACGTGAAATTACACAACTTTAGGTTTGTTGCATTACATTTGATAATCCATCCATCCATCCATCCATCCATCCATACATACATTGTACTGCAAAAAAACTGTTGTAATGCCAAGTCCTTTCCCCAGTTCCCTCTATATTACTCTGGATGATATTAGGTTTTTTGTTTTTGCTGTGTTTTGGAGTTACCAACACTTTGTGTATCATTGTAAACTTCATTTTCTGATTTACTTCATTTCTAGAATGTGATATTCGAAAAACAAAGGAGAGAAATCAGTAAAACATGCATATATTTATTAATAATTTGAGCATTAACCATAGTTTTCAAATTCGTTTTCTTACATTTGCAATTTCAATTTACAATAAAAAAAAAAAAATGCAAGAGAGTAAAATATATAACGCTACATTCAATTGGATTTGTATTACAACCCTTAAAGTCTGGAAAAAAAACAACGCAATTTTAGACAATACTGAAGAAAGCAACACAAATTTACAATTTTAGGCCCAGAAATATAAAAGCTACATATCAAGCTGATGGAATGAGAGGCCAGGAATATATTCATCCCACTGTCTCTATCATGTCTGAAGTGGGCAGTGGGCTAAAAGGATTTAGAAGAGCACTTGGCAAACATAGACCAGTGGGGATTCTGAGATTATCTTCTTGATAATACAAGAAGACATGTCTCAAGTTCAGCAGAGTATTGCTAGAAGTAAGATGTGTTGATAAAAAAACAAACAAAAAAAAAAACATACCTCCACGTCTGTGAAGTAAAATGTAACATTATTAATTAAAAATACCTAAACTAAACTTTAGTCATCTAATATTGTCAATTTTCAGTCTTTGGGACATAAGACATTAAAATGTTCACCCAATGAAAGCACCACCTCTTCTGGTTATGTCAGGTTAATGAATTACATTAAAGTGTACATTTAATTAAAATAAAAATTTAATTAATTAGTTATTTTTGATTGTAAATTGCCTTTATTTTTCACACTATAGTCAAGCATTCAAGCACATCTTTCAGATATAGTTGTGTAGTAAAAGCCTTTTTAAACTAAAGCTTTTATCTATAGTAAAATCATTTATATGTTCAACAGATTTCAAACAGGTGATAGATGGTTTTGTTAAATACCCACTGAATTTTCAACTTTTTCTATATTGGTGATTGTCAGGGCCTGCCTTGCATGCCTGCAGCTTCTCTTCTGACCCAAACTAAAAGCATGAACATGTTTCTGCTGAACTGGCTTCTCATCACTGGCTCTGTGTTCACTTTAGGATTGCTGTTAAAATGTTATATTTGACTTTTAAGGCAGTGACATTAAAATTTCCAATGTATTTGTCTGACCTCTATCAGTATCATGTATAACCTGGATCTCTTTAATCTACTGAATGCTTGCTTTTAGTTGAACAATTGTTTAGGCTGATCCACAGATGTAATCATTCTTTTAGAGTTTAAGACCCTTAACAAACATTGCCTTTACACCAGGGAGGCCACAACTGTCGATGTTATTGACATCTAACAAAACTATCTGGATGTGTCCGGACATATATATACATTTCCACATTTATGTAGATGAAACCTAACCTGTAGCTACAGCTAGCATTATTGATTCCTGCAAGCAGACTTTAATTTTACATTTGACTACTGACTGATGAGCAATCAAATTGAATATAGCTGAACCATACAAATTTAAGCAAAACACCAATCGGATAGGATTTTCGGTTTCAGAAACAATGAGTAACAAAGTGACTTCCTTTTAATGTATTTATTATTACATGACATCCTGGTCTCTCCGTTTATGACACCTGCAAACTAGAAAAGAAAATGACCTGTTAAAAATACTTCACCATCCAACTCTTCAGCTTACAGTGATTTAAAAGCAGAGAAATTACCAAATCAAAACTACGTAATGTATTTTTTTCCTCTTCTTTTACCTTTGCTTTGTCTGTATCTGCTTAGCTAACAAGGCACACAAATATGCTGGTATAGGGGAGCATATTTAGAGTTAAAGGGTCTTTGGGATAAATAATTTCCCTTTAGGATAAATAAAGTATTATTTATTGATTCGATCACGTGGTGTAGAAGTAGAGCAGATGTCTCATCTATGGAGGGTGAACAAGAGTTGTCGCTGAATGCAAATGTAATCACTAAGCTAGGTTTTTCACCTGGTAACTCCAACATATCTGCGAGTAGCTGGACAGCAGGCTTGCAGATGACATCCTTTCATCCAGCTGACAAAGTCACAGGTCCACTGTAAACTCTTTATTCTTATTCTGTTGTGCAAATGTGAGTCCTGAGGCAAACAGGAGTGTTCTGGGCTAATGCCATCAGTCAACTACTTCAGCTGTTACCACACAGACAGAGAACAGACTGGTAGACAGGCTGTAATAGCAAAGCAAATGATTCGGCCAGATTTCTCATTAAAGTCCTTCCACTGCTTAGATGTCAGGATTTGTGCCTGATGCTGCTCACCTCCCAAGTGCTTTTTGATCTCCTACATCATAGGAAACATACTCCTTCACTGAAATTCTCCGGACCTGAGAAACCTAAAGTATTTCATTTAGAATACACTAGAATACACATAAATGCTTTTGCATTTATGTGTATTCTAGTGTGTCCCCCACAGAATTTGAGATTGTTGCCAACCCACTGTTTTTGTAAAAACAGAGGGTGATGAAGATGTCAGAAGTCACTGTGTGCTCAGATAGAAGAGTGCGAAAAAAGTATATGAGTGGTGTTTGGACAAGATAGGATTTAATACAAGCAGTTGAAAAACAGCATAAAAGAGACATGCCGACATGAGAGTTCATTTTAGTGAGTTATGTAATATGCTTTTGTGTGATTTTATTGTTAGCGCCAGCAGTGGCAATTTTTTTGTCAACAAAAACAGAGAGATCAATATACTGTGCAGTAAAAGATTTTCAAAATCTTGTAATGCTATTTCAACAATTCAAGAGCAACCAAGCGCATACATAAAAGCCATGTCATGTCATGAAAGCATGAAGGTTTTTTTTTGTCTTTCTTTCAGTGAAGCTTTATAAAAAATAATAAAATGGTGAAGCTCTTTTTATTTATTTTCTAAAAAAACAGTAAGAAATTATTACATTAAAAGTCTAATTGAAAACCACATAAATAAGTGAAATTAGTTTTTGGTCATTCCTACGATGTCCTCAGCAGTTGTAGTTACTTGTGTACTTTCCCAAGCTTGTTTTGCTCAATGATTATATCCATGTTTATATTTGTATAAACCAGATCGTCTGAGTCCTCCATTAGACATCCAGCTGGAGACACTCAATTGTAGCGCCTTCAGTGTGCGATGGAAAATGCCCCGCAGACATGTCAGCACAATCACTGGATACAAGGTAAGATTCTACATGAATAATCCTTTTGAAATTCTTTCTCATTGTTTTCAGCTATCTGCTGTTCTTTAGAGGACGTGATTTTTCTTACTTTGAAAGTCCTTCTATCAAGTAGTACATTTTTACAAAAACAACCCCAAAAATCCTAATCCAGAAACACCTTCTGGAGTCTCACAAAGCATTTCAAGATGGAAAATAAATCTAATTTCCTCTGTTTTTTTTCTTGAGTGGATGCTCATATCTTTCTGCACGGCTGACACACTCTTCTCCTCACTTCTAAAGCGCCTACCAAATCCAGGGTCCAGGAAGATGGCCATGAGGAAGTTATTTTTGTCTGCCAAATATTTGAATGAAAGTCTTTGATAGCCAAACAAAACATATTCCACACATATATAAATTGTGGATAAGTAAAACTGTGGGGACTCCTGTCTTGGCCATATGTCTGCGCTAAGAAGATTAGTCAGCATGCTAGATCCCAAAAAGTTACAGAGAAGTATTTTTGATGAAAGCCTCCATTTCCTCTAGTTATACATGTCTTGCTAGCCATAAGTAGACAGTCTCTGTTTTGTTTGAACACTGCAAAAACTGAACAATAATACTGTATCTTTGTATTTGGGCTGCTAAGGTATTTTACACAGAGATCAAGAATGGCCGCCCAGTTAGTACGACATCCATTATGGAGGTGCCACTCAGTTTGGACATGCTAACCACTGTGAGTATATACATGGATATATTTGTCATCTGTCCCTATACAGGCTGGATCATTGTTCTTAGATTAGGAGGCTGAGTCCCATTTATTCCCCCCCAAAACCCGTACTATTTAAAAGTTTAGGCTGAACAACATATTTACAAACAATACACAAGTTGAAATGGGACAGGGAAGGTAAATTAATGCATTTTTTTCCGCATATGATTAGAAATGCGTTTGTGTGGAATTTAGTTCTTTATTATTTTCATTTCAACAAGCATGTTGTATGTTTTAAAGCAGCTTTGACTAGTTGAAAGTGACACACAGTATCTTGCAAAAGTGGTCATTCCTTTTTGACATTTTCACATATTGTCACCTCACAGTGACACAATTTTAAGTTTGAAATGAGAAATAAGAAAATGTGTTGTGCATGTTTGTCAAAGTAAAAAGTTAGTTGCTAATCTTTGAACATCTTAGAGAGTGCTATCACACCCATTCTAGGTAAATAAGAATGGTTTGGAACAGCTGAAAACCTTCCAGGTTATGCATGCCCCCCTACACTTACCGTTACATGAAAAAGAAAAAAAATTAAATTAGTTTTCGTGGCAACGGAATAAACCTAAAAGAAAGAACATTAAATTTGTTATCTTTAAACAGTTATTGTTAGGAAAACAGTTAATTGGTAATTCTGAATAATATAATTCTGAATAATATAATTTTACATCATCATTTGTGACATTACAGTACATTCTATTATCATGACATACAATCATACAATCTGTGCTTTCCAATAGGGGCAATTTGATGGACAAGCAAGCTTTGTAAGTAACATTAGGCCCAATTGTTCTTGTTTTGCCCCCATCTTTTATTATCTAACCAAATTTCACCATCGATCAGTAGTTTAACTAATAATTCCATGATTGTGCTTTTAAGGATGTAGAAATTGTCAACCTAAAGGTGAACTCTAAGTACAGAGTCAGTGTTGGAGCATACGGCTGGGCTGGGGAGGGTAGACCCAGCATACCCAGAGACATCGGGACTGCTTCACATGGTAAGAATATGTGAGTGGAAAACATATGTTTCCCAACATTACAGTATTTTCCAGCAGAGTATCTGTGTTGGTACATACTGATGAAACTTCCTGTTCTTGGATTGTGGTTCTGTTGGAATATCAGACTCTTGATTTAATCTAATTGCTAATCTTTCTGAGTTATTCTAACACAAAAGCATGTTTAAGTATACTTTTTCTTTTTCCCTACTTTTCGTGGCAAATATTACTGCTACCCTCCCCATTATTCTACTCAGACAGTGTCTTACCCATGAACAAAATCAAATGAATTAAATATTGACCTAAAATTTGCAAATCATGAATATCTCATAAATATAAACACGACGTTTCTGAATTAAAAAACAATTTAATATTTTTTAAATACTTGATTCTTTGATTACTTTATTTTTGATACCCATAATCATTTTTTTGTCCCTATAGAAATTTAGCAGCACCAAAGGGATATTGTCAGTATTAATGAGTTAGGTCTATATAATCATTCAAATGTTCACAGTTTGCTGGGTGACATGGAGGAGTAGCAACCATTTTTCATTCAGAATTATTAATCCTAGGGCTTTAATAGATGTAGTTGTTCAAAATGTAACCCTTAGCCTTTCCCATCCAACTGAAAATGACTAAAACAATTTATCTTTTTCGCCCATTAGGCCTGTTTCTTTATCTGATTTCATGTTTAATACTAAAAATGACAGCCGTAATGCTATAGTAGACTCAATTGCCTTGCTCAAAGAATATAGAAACCTACCTACTATGTTCACCATACTTTAAACCTTGTGCTGGCGTATGGTACTGAGTACACCAAACGAGAGATAAAATGTCATTATAGTAGAACTTCATCAAACATTGTTTTAACAACTTACAAAAAATCTGTGCCGTTTTACGTTCCTCAGTATATCATAAAAACACAGCAGAGGACAGCTGTCTAATCTCAAGGTATTTCAAAGCTGATGCAAAGCATTACTTCCTCATTATGTATGGCATTAGATAACGTAACCTCCTTATAGAAGGAGCTAATTACCCATAGTAGTTTTTTCTCCCTGAGTTAATTCAGTACTAAGTACCTCGAAGAAGATTACTACAAAATTCGAAATAAATTAACACCCTTCACATCAGTCTTTGTTTACATTAAGAACCAGTCTACTGCTGTATTGATCCTTTGTCAAGCTAAAACAGGAAATCTTTATCAATTAACAGATCAAAAAAAATAATTCTAGATTTCTAGCTGTGGTAAGTAAACTATTGCTTCAGCTTTTACCAGTATTTATTTATGGGTTTCACAATTGATTCTATTGAAAATAAAACTGTTGGCATTTTCCAAAACATGATTACTATATCATCTGTAATTGAGCCAGCAATACATGTAATGTGAACAGGAACTTGATTTGTGTTCGGATAGTTTTTATTGAGTTAGTCTTTCTGCACTATCAGAAGTATTAGCTTAATCTGAACCTTTAACTGGCATGCTTGTCCCAAACCCAACTGAATTATTTGAAAAAGTGTAGATTAATACATCCATTTTACATGTGATTAATCTTACCTTAGTAAATTGATATGTACCTTTGAGGTAGCCTTAATTACACCCTTACTAAAGAACCCTACTCTTGACTGAGAAGACAACAAATGTGAATATAATCTTCATTTTTTATGTAAAATCCTGGAAAAATTGTTTCTAATCAACTGAGCAAGCATTTGAACACTAATAGTCTGTTTGAACAGTTTCAGTTAGACTTTATAGGTTACTATAGCACTGAAATAGCTCTGCATAAAGTCACTGATGATATTCTCATAGCCCCAGATAATGGACTGGTGTTCTAGTTCTTTTAGATCTCAATGCTGCTTTTAGAACAACCGATCACAATATTCTCCAAGAAAGGCTTAAAAACACTATAGGGATGAAAAGAACAGCAGTAGGCTGGTTTAAATAATATTTGCTTTACAGTTTTTTTCATATAAGATGAATCTTCACACTCCAGCGATACCAAAAGAGTACTCTGCTCTTTACCATATTTAATTTTCCAATTGGTAAACTTATTGGACACGGTATAAATGTCCACTCTTATGCTAAAGATACTTAGATATATTTATCCTAATGAATCCAAGCAGTTTAGTGCATTACAAGCATTTAAAGCCTTAAAAATGTGGTTGATTATAAACATTTTGTCTAGTTTTAAGGCTAGGCTTAAAACTTTCCTTTTTTTTTTAAAAGCGTACAGTTAAAAACAGATAAATGTTTGCGCAGTTTCTGGATGGAGATAATTCAGTCTGGTAAAACGGTTCTCTTTGGCTCTACCTTTCTCATACCTTTCCTTGAAGGAGTGGGTTATCCTGAGCTATCAATACAGTTACGGTGCTCTAGGCTATAAGCACAGGATGTTATTTTTGTTTCCTCTTAGGCTTCTCCCCATTGAAGCTACACTTTGTCTGGCGGTCTGCGCCAACTTAGCCTTTATGATGGTGCTGCCTGGAATTTTATTTTCTCCCTCTCCTGCTTTTAACACTTACTTTTTACACAAAAAGTAATCCTATATCAGTTCCTCTTCTTCATTTTGTGTTTTCTGTCTCCCTTTAAATCTTCATTTGGTCATGGCAGATGGGGGCTCGTACTGAGCCAGGTTCTGCTGAAGGTTTCTTCCTGTTAAACAGGAGTTTTTCCTCTCCGCTGTTGTTACATGTATGTTCAGTAAAAGGGATTGCTGTGAAGTCAACAAAACTAAAGCAACTCACCTCACCTCAACATGCTGGTCCAGAAGGAGTAAATTCTTTAAGTCATTGACTAGATGTAATCTGCTGGGTTTCCTTAGATAGAGAACCTTTTAATTCCCCAGTTTAACTTTAATGCTTTTGATGCTTTGTTTGAGAACTAGGATCAATTGAAATGCATGTATGAATGGAATTAAGTCATTTCACTTGCAAAGTGCCTTGAGTGATTTTTTATAAATTGGCGCTATATGTATCAATGAAATTTAACTGAATAAATTGATATAAAGCATTAATAAACTAAACTCAGTTTGTGTTTTCTGCCAACAGAGATGTGCATGCCCCCTTCGCCCCCGTCTCAGCCTGTTGTCATGGCTGTGTCTGACACAGAGTTGGCTTTATCATGGCAGGAAGGAGAAAGCCAAGGAAGCTCCCCTGTTCTTCACTTTTTGGTGGCTTACATTAGGTCAGTCACAAATCAATCAACATTTAGAAAAAGAAAAAAAAGCTGTAGCAAAAAAGCCTGACATGTAAAATACATTTTTGCACACAGACATGCAGAGATATGAAGGTATACAATTGTCAGTTTTATCACTGCAGTAGTTTATTTGTACAACACAAAAAATGTGTGTACAGTAAAACTCTGTAAATGTTTACTTAAATGCAACAAAACTTTATGAAATGTATCAGCAGGAAGATCACAAAACAAATCTGTCAGATCAGTATAAGGATTTTTGAGTAAAGCTGACAATATTTCAAATCATACTCATCACTGCAATGTCAAATTGCTAAAGAATGCTTCCAATCTTTCGTATGAGATTATATTTCCAAGAATCTTAATACAACTTCTTCATGCCAATGATATATTTGACCTTGTTTTCAACCTCTGAAACTATGTTAAAATAAATTCATACCTGTTGAAAGTTTTCAATTAATCATCATGCTAAAACACACCCACACTGGCAGTAGTGTGTCTGCTCAATTCAAAACAGAAAATTGGTAAACAATAAGCTATCCTGCTGAGAAGCAATTGCCTTGACATGCAATTTACAACATAAGCTGTAAGTTATTATATTCTTCTTCTATTCTTTACCAGTTAAAAATAGCATTTCTTTATCTCCCTCACTACAAGAGCCTTAAAAAAGGAATTTCGAAACTCTTTATTAAATATTTCTGCTAATGGTGGCCTATTTCACCAAAATTAAAAAAAAGAACACTGTAGAACCTTAGGATATAAAGCATACTTGGTTTCTGAAAAGGAAACCAATCTAAAATCAATTAACATTTGAAAACTAACCTCAGAAGACATTTCTAATAGGCTACATGCAATTCCATATGATGACATCCTTCTAAATGAAGATGTTGTTGATTTTTTATTAACTGTATTTTTACCATCTCTATACTTAATAATTAATAAATAAACGATTGGTTTTCATTCAGTTCTCTTCTTCTGTCAGCATTTATGATCTCCTCCTGAAGTCCTTTATTTCATATAAATCTAAAAAAAAATTATTTTTATTTTATTTGTCTTTTGAAAAACTTTATACACAATAAAGCGTTGACTGTACAGCCTGTCCTTCAGTCCACTGCTTTGTAAATAATCTGACTCAAACAGCGAGTGACCCTTTATTAGGTATTTTGTTATTGTACTTTGTTGTTTATTTTATAGGTGCCTGTCGTTAGAAAGACGTTTATCAGTTGGTTAAAATGAAGAGTTAGATCAACAGTAAGTATAATAAAATAATCAATTTTTTCAACTTTTTAAGATCAGTCAGTTGGTAATGACTTCCAAACATTAGAACGTTGTCCAGACAATTGGTGTTTTATTTGCCCATACTGTAAGTTGTACTTCTTAGCCTTACTGTTAGTAATTAAAGCTTGCATTCGACCTGCTTTAAGAGTCATCCAATGCAAATCTAAAATAAGCTGATCAGCTCTTTGCCTTTTATCCACTGTAAGAATCTTTTAATCCAGGTCTTGTACAAGACATGGATAAGTGCAATTTACAAAACAACCGTTTTACAGTAAAAATTGTAATTTAATTACATGTATTGGGCAAACAAACATGATGTGGCCAAAACAAATATATGGTTAATTTTAGAATATATAGCATAAGTGAGCAACGACATTTAGTGGGTGGTCCCCTTAAGTTTAGAACGTGTTTGTTCATGCATCTTTGTAAACATCAGAAGCTTTTTACATAATTAGTTATAAGTGTGTATTACTGACTGTGGAAAACTGTAATCCCACATTTGCATCAAACGCATAACTCAGACAATGCAGTTCTCTTTTGTATGCATCTCTGCTGTTCTGTTCAGTGTAACCACTTATGTTTTGACACAAGGGTCAGTTGGACCCTTGGGACCTGAGAAAGAATGAATTTCTTTTTCTTTCTATTAGTGTTCAGCCACACACACACACACACACACACACACACACACACACACACACACACACACACACACACACACACACACACACACACACACACACACACACACACACACACACACACACACACACACACACACACACAAAAAAAAG
>JAVLVB010000003.1:1479271-1502078 GCA_032876305.1 Orestias chungarensis
ATAGCCTAAACCATATGTGAGCAATGTGTGTTTTTATGTGAACACTTCAACAATATGTTTATAGTAAAATAATACAGGTTAAATAAAAAGCTGTTAAGGTACTAAAGAGACTGCGAGATTGCAGTGCTGATGTTTGCAAAGCAGAGCATATGGCCTTTGACTGAGTAATCGCAAAGAAACAAAGAGAGAAAAACAGTTTTATTGTGACGGCCAGACATGAATGTGGGTTTTGCATTTTCTGGTATTCACTCTGAAGCCATCTGACATGCAAATCCTTCTCCCCTTATGTCTTCTAACGAAAGAGACACTTCAATCTTTTAAGTGTTTTGTTACGGCTGAAGATTAAGAAACCATACAAAGCAATTTATTTATTTATTCATGCAGATTATTCTCTGCAATTATTGGTACCATGACAAATTGAAACTACAGCTCATTGGTAACTTGGATTAGTATTTTTCTGCACACCACAATGAAATTAAATCTGAACTTTAATAAATAATGTCAATTAAACCAAGACAAAAAAATATAACCTGGCAGAGGAGTACAAGTGTGCTAAGGTCAGATTGGAGAAGACGCTTCAAGACTCCTGTGACCCACTTGTGTCCCAAGCAGCACCCATCTTGGCCACTGGGAGGAAGTGGACCACGCTGGCTGTAACAGAGCAGGCAAAGGCAGCACTCCGACACCGGGACATCGTGGGACATGTTCAGGAGGGCAGGAGTGGTCTTGGCCTTGACACTAGCAGACCAACTTGGAGCAAGGCCAATCCAGCTCAGAAGCGCAAGCTGGTGGTCCAAGAGGTACGGCTGGAAGAGGAAGTAGCAAGGCGTACACAAGCCGTGGCACAGGTGAAGCAAGGGTGGTGGATGGCATGGGAAGAAGTTAAGAACAGAAAGCTCTCCTGGACATATCTATGGGAGATGGAGGGATTTAGGACAAGCTTTACCATCAGAGCTGCTTATGATGTCTTACCTTCACCTGCAAACCTAAGCCAATGATATGGCGACAACCCCACATGCTCCTTGTGCCCAAGCCTAGCAACACTAAAGCACATCTTAGTGGGATGCAAGACCAGCCTTACCCAAGGTTGCTACACCAGGCGACACAACCAGGTGCTCAGAAGTCTTGCAGCAGTGCTGGAATGCGAGCGGATGAGTGGAAATGCGCTCCCCCCCCTTCATCCCACCGGCAGCCAACAATTTTTGTTGGAGAGGGTCAAGCCAGCTTTACCATCACCAGTAGGGCTGACATTGGGCAGCTGGGCAGAGCACAGGACTGGAAAATGCTGGCAGACCTGGACAAAAAGCTGTGCTTTCCACTGGAAATTGCATCCACCAACCAGCGTCCATACCTTGTTCTCTGGTCTTCCTCACTCAAGCTGGTGTACATCATTGAGCTCACGGAACCCTGGGAGGATGCCGTAGCGGTTTTAACCCTTTGAGCGGAAGAAGCTGAGATACACCAATCTCGCAGTAGACGCCCGACAACAACAAGGATGGAACGTGAAGGCACATCCGGTGGAAGTAGGCTGCGGGGGACTCGTAGCCACCTCAACATCTATGCTACTCAGGGAGATGGGGGTGCGAGGGAAGGCCCACAGGCAGGCAATTAAGGACCTCTCCAAGGCAGCTGAAAAGGGGAGGCAGTGGCTGTGGACCCGGAGTAAGGGCCTGGCCTGGGGCTCCAAGTGTGTGATGGTTGATGGGAGTGAACCTGAGACACTGGGATTCACTTCTGAACTCTCTGGAGGTGTCGTGGGCCTATAAGCGAAACACCCAAGAAGGAGGGCGCCCACTTGAGAACCCAAAGGTTGCCATCACTCACTTGATGGCCACAGTGTTTCGTCAGTGCTTTAGGTATCTATTGGGATAACAACATCTTGTCCTACTTAACAGACATTAAATTACATACATTACATACATTTTTCTTATCAAACTGCTTAAAGAATAGAATAGAATAGAATAGAATAGAATAGAAAACAAAAATTATTATCATACTGTTGGGAAATTCATATGTGCCAGCTGCAAATAGTTACATTCATGTCCAAGTGAGTTGGCTTTCTTATCCAACAATAAAAAGCAAAAGTAAAAATAAAATACTGTACAGTATTTGCAACATAAGAAACTTCTGTGCAGTTATTAGAGAACTGTGTAATTGAGTAAGATCACGTATTTGGATGTTTATTTGTGATAAAAAAACAACAACGTAATATTGTTTACAGGAAGGGGGAAATGTTGTAAAAACACAAGGATGTACAATTAACAGCAGAAATGTTGTATGTAATTAGAAAAACAAATAAAATATACCACAACGGAGTTGTCAAAATAATATTTTAAAATTTCAATACAAAACGTCTTGAATTTTGAACAATTTACTGCACATATGTATAGAAAATGTTTTTAAAATATTACAGTGTGTCATTGCTCGGTTTTCTGATATTTTGGCTTTACATTCTTGACTTCTTTTCTAGACCAGAAATGGACACAGAGTGGACCTATATACGTGAGCCTATTGAGACCAGGTCCATGGTTTTAAAAGGGTTGCTACCAGAGACAGAGTACCAGTTTGTTGTCAGAGCCGTCAACATACATGGTGTAAGCCCACCCAGCCACATCAACAACCATATGCGAACCCTTGGTAAGACCAGATGTTGATCTCCTAGTCACTTTTTCAGATGAAATAGTCCCAGTTAATTTATCAGTTTGTTTTGAAAACATTTGGAAGCTTTTAGTTTTTGCACATACAGTAAAAGGGAGATTTCCTTACCTCTAATTTATAGCATCTATGAGATGTGTTTACAAAGTATTGTTTAGAATCAGATTAGCAATTTTTACTAAAACAACACAAAAGAAATAAAGATACATTCATGCCTTTTGACACACACAGCACTTGTAGAAAAGAACTACACTGGCATTTGATATGTATATTTTGATAATATATACCTTAGTTGGTGAAAGTAAATATACAATAATTTTAATTTCCTTTTAAACCATATGTTGGTTATATTTAGCACATTTTAAATATAAATATATTTTCAGATGATCCAGATTATTTTACATTTTTCTGAATTCCACACCGACCTAAATGAAAATAAAGTTATATTAGGGATTAAACAGGTTGTTATCCGTACAATTTTTTAATTTCATTTGAAGGACTCCTTTGAGCTACTTCACAAATGAACGGATCCTAATAATTCCGTCTCCTTCAGAGAGCCTTAAGTACCATAATTACTCACTACTTTCTTTCTAGCACAGTCTACATGCAAATATTCTGATTGTCTGACGCACTGAAATTATGTGATCATTAGCTTCTCATCAAAAGTAATGGAAACCAGACTGATCTCTATCTTTTACATGTTTCATTTTTATAAACCGCTCTATTAAGATAAATAAAAATCTTTAATATTTTAAATTACAGGTATGCACCTGCATACATTAAAGTGCTAAACTAAGTTAGCTGACATCCAATGCTTCTGACTAGATTAAAGAAACTTTATTTGCCAGGTACATACAGGACATACTAGGAATTTGTTTCGGTGTAATTACACCGAAGCAGCCATTTGCAGCGCCAGGTAGGAAGTAGCACAAAGGGTCTTGCCTAAGGACCCACACTGGATGCTATGGTGTATTTTGCCATGGGCTGGATTGGAACCCATGACCTTCCAATTGGAAGTCAGGCAACATACCACTTGAGCTATCCAGGCATCAATTAGATGGAGTGCTTAAACACCCTTCTAAGGACAAACTGGGGCAATGGTTCTGTTAAAGATAAAAGCTGCATGGAATAAAACAAAATGAGCAATTTAGATATTCACAGAGAAACACACTGAGAGAGGCTGAGCAGTACAGAAGCATTGTTTTTCAGCAGGGGATAAAAGCGGGTTATGTCGCTGTCTCACCAGACAGGATTAGATGTGAGATACCAGACCCCTTTAGTGGCGTACATGCTAATAGAAATGTGCGCACACACAGTGGGACACTGCTTGGTAAAACAGCAGGGGTAGGACTGAGTGACTGACTTTTCTTGGTGCTCTTTATTTGAAGTTGTCTGTGTTTTAGCCAGAAAAAAGCTGTGGTATTGATTGAGAGTTACACAACAGTTTACAGTAACGGTTACAGAACAGTAGACCGTATTCTCCTTTTTAATGTTTTAATGGGTTCTGGCCAATGAGCAGGTCAATCTCGACATCCACTCCCACTCTAAGGGCTGATTTGTGTAATATGTTTACAACAAATCTCAAAGATTACATTTTTTCCTTGGAAGCTGGTTACAAATGTACCAAATACAGTTATCTTGTTTTCCTCTACAAAAGTGGCAAGAATACGTAAATGGGTTACATATATATATATTTTTATCAATACGGTAGTTATGTCTCTGGATATGAGATTTCCAGTTGAGAATTCATTTTGGGAGTTTTGAACCTGCTTTTTTCTGGTGGAGAACGTTTTTTAGTCAGGAGCAGCACCATGTTTCGCAGTTGTTCTACCAGTGGGCTAACGGGATCAAAGTCATGGTCGTTATCATTTTCAAACCAAAAAAGATTTGTTATAGGAAAAAAATATTGTGAATCAAGTAAAACTAAAGTAAGAAAGCTTTTCAAATTTTTTTGTGGTGTTTGTGTTGTTAAAATAAAATGCTAATGTTTTTCTTGGCTGTTTTTGTTCTTTTTGTCATTTGTATTATTTGTTTTTTTTTAACTTAATGCTGTAATAATAATTTCATATGCCTCATTTTTTTGACAGGTCCATTAGATGTGGGCACAGGGGATTTGGGTCACTATGACACAGATTCCAGATACAAAGATGAAGACGGATTTGACATTGATGACTCAGATTATGATGTCATTATCGAAGAGGTACGTCTTCCATTTTAATAATATAATTACTGTTTAGTTTCTAATTATTTGGTTTTCAAATCTAAAATCCCAAGAATACACTCTTCCAATGAAAATCCTGAAAGTTTAAAGAAAGATACCTGACCTCTACTGCAAAGTTTTATGTCTTTATATTTATGCCTTTTTAACTTGTTTATGTCCCAGTTAAAGCCGTTCCCAGGTATCGGTGAGAACAGCGGGAAGTCCCAACTCCGTTCACACCCCGACCCGCCATCTGGTCGAAATATTGTTTATCGCATGAATAGCAAAGTCTCTCCAAATGTCACTGATCAACCGGTTGCCATGACCACCCTGTCCATATTCTCAGATGTCACAGATTTGGTGTTTACGTCAGAGCAAAGTAGTACTGCTAAAACTCCAACCAGTGCTCCACCTTCCAATAACAGGTAAATGGGTCAGTAAAAGAAACAATTTATTACTTCTACAATGTCTTTCTTGTAGTTTTGAACTGGTCACTAGTGGAGGAGGTAAGGCCTGTATGTAAAACAACAAATTTATAACAGGAAATTTATCATCAGTTTTTGTAGTTTATTTTGCACAAATATGAAGCATAACCCTTAAAGAAGATTTTTTTTAACTGTATTGTTATAACAGTTATATAACAGCGTTGTAATATTTTCAGTTTTTTAACATGTATTCTTTACAGGACCTTTAAATAGTTGCTCCTAAAATGGTTGGATGTTTACCAGTAAAGGACCAATTAAGACAAGAGACTTATGTTTTATGATTTTAGCTTTTTATTATTTCACTATATATAATTATTGTATTTAAATGGGATTCGGGAGACAATTTCCTAATTAAGGCTATTAGTGAAAAAAATACCCTACTGTTGGTAGCAAAGCAACTATTTTTAAATAAACGAAGTAACGATGCCTTATCATCTTTCTCATTAATCAATTTCAGCCCACCTTTGCCCACTACCACTTCCATCTCAACGGTCTCACCATGGCATGGTGAGATACCTCGTGTGTTTGAACTAAATTGTGGTGATACCGTGTGTCCGCCTGACAGTTTCTGCCTTACTAATTACGAGAGTGGAGGTTCACGCTGCCACTGTAATATTGGACATAAAGGAGACTCTTGCTCTGAGGGTAAGAAACTAATGGCTAAAATACCAGCTTTGTTTTATTTTCCCTTCCCTTCCTACATTATTCAACTAATCTCATCATTTGTTTCTTTCTTCAGCTGTGACAGTGAACTTTCCCAGGTTCTATGGCTACTCTCACATGACCTTTGAACCCCTGAAAAATTCCTACCAGACCTTTCAGATCACTTTAGAGTTTAAGGCAAGCCATTTAATTTGTTTCACACCGTTTTTTCCTGTCAGTCAAGAAATGTGTTTGAAACGTGTTAATTTCCCTGTACAGGCAGATTCTGAGGATGGCTTGTTGCTTTACTGTGGAGAGAATGAACATGGTCGTGGGGACTTTACCTCTGTAGCTTTGGTTAGAGGCAAACTTCACTATAGGTAAGAAGTTACTTACACTTTCCATACTTTCAGTGGTAAACATGTAAACTGATTGTAATGTTTTTTTGTTTGCTTTCTTTAGTAGCATCCAGTTTGCCACATCATTTGCCATAGCATTGAACAAAAACAAATAAATAATGCTTAAAACATTTTTTTTTATCAAAACATATTGAATTTGTAATTATTGTTAAAACCAAAGTAAGATCTAGTTGTGTAGAAGGTAATTCACCATTACCTGCTCTATTGTATAACCGTTTTGTTCTTTATATCTATATCAGTTAATATAAAATTATTGTGAAAAAAAACGAGGCTGACTTTTCATGCACAGACATGATAATAGGGCGTGAGCAAATTCTTCCTATCATTCATGATGAAAGGAGAAATTTAGATGTAAAATTTGTCTGTTCAGGTTCAATTGTGGGACTGGAGCTGCAGAGATAACCAGCGAAAGTCTTGTTGTTCTTGGTCGGTGGCACATTGTCACTATATTTAGAGATGGCATGAGTGGTTGGCTTCGTATGGACAATGACAACCCTATATCTGGGCGCTCACAGGTAACCAAAGCCCACAATTGTTAAACAATGGAAAGAAGAAAACATTGCAGCGCCTTCAAGGAGTATTCATACCTCTTGAATTTTTATTACATTTTACATGCTTACAACACCAACCTCAACTTATATAGTTATGTTATATGTGAAAGACCAACATAAAGTAGTGCTTAATGGTGAAGTAGATAGAAAATGAAATGAAATGTAAATCAAATACAATAATATATTTATATTTCTGTTCTTACCACATTATTATGTAATAACAACTCTAGGATATTAAGGGTATTTATATTCCTGGTTTGCACATCTAAAAATCATTCTTTCCCATTCTTTTTAACAAAATTGGTCAATCCATTATTCCAATCATCCATTTTTTTACACCTACTTAAGCCACGCAGAGACAGGGCAGTGGCGTTATATTATACTAATCTATGGCAGAGCAACACAGATACTAGACAACTATGGACTAACAAAGCCCAAGGCAATTTAGCAACACTGTTTAACCTATCAATCACAACATAGAGGAACATAGAGTGGACCATGCAAACTGAATTCAGAAATGTTTTGGTCCTTCATGCAGTAGGAGAACAATTGCTGGAATCTCTTAGTTAGATTTGAATCTGGACTTGGACTGGGCCATTCTAATATATAAACATGCTTTGATCTAAACCACTCCATGTATGTTTGGTCTTTGTCACGCTTTAAGATGAAATTCCATCCCTGTAGGTCTTTTATAGTCCCAAGTGTCACCATACACCTAGTCTGTCAATTTGGGTTGCTTTGTAACATTTTTAAAAATTATACTTCTCTTTTTCTTACTGCACTTTCTGGTATTCATTGTGTTTATGTTTCATTTAATATGCCAATACAATTATAAGATTTGAATATGCAAAATAATAAAAAGTTCAAAGGCTATAAAAACCTTTTTGAGGCACTGTATATTGCAGATGAAGCCTGTTTTTACTGTGAGATTTAAAAGCAGCAGATTAGTCTCTTACAAATATAGGATTCTCAGAAATTAGTGTGTCTTCAAAAATGCTGTCTTTACTGTCACTGAAGACAAGGCACACTTTGTTCTCTTCAATCTTGTTCCTTCAGGGTCAATACACTAAGATTACTTTTCGCTCGCCATTGTATGTGGGTGGATCTCCTAGTGCTTACTGGCTGGTCAGGGCGACAGGCACAAATCGTGGCTTTGTGGGCTGTATTCAGAGCCTGACCATGAACAACAAGGCTACAGACATGAGGCCATGGCCGCTGGGCAAAGCTCTCAGTGGGGCAGATATAGGTGAGGGATGCATGGCTTTGTTTTTCTGTCCGCTTCATATATAAATATGATTCATATAATTTTCTTCTTTCCCCAATAGCACGGCAAAAATGTAAAACTTAAACACCAGCAGAGATTTCATATTGAATCATATAAAAAGAGTTCAAACATAATTGATAAGTGTTGGTCATTTTCTTATTAAGATTCTTATATTTCTAGGAATGTATGTAATTGAAAAAGTAAAACATACCGGTACAGTTAATGTGTGAAAGAACTACCTGAATCTGTTCATATTTGAAAGGTGAATGCAGCGACAGTGTGTGTGACACAGTTAGCTGTGCCAACGGTGGAGCGTGCTTTGCAAACCGTGCTGACGGCTACATTTGCCTGTGTCCACTTGGCTTCAAGGGAGGTCTTTGTGAAGAGAGTGAGTTAAAAGTATTTTCCTTTCCATAAACCATATACAGCTATTATTTACGCTTATAGTTTTCTACTGCCTGAAATGTAACAAAGAAAAAAAAACAGCTGTCGTTTTCAGTTTGTGTGGTAATTACTCCCCATTTTAGGGGTAAATTGAAGAAAATTGGCTGAGATGAGCATTATTACTTCTAACATGATTGTAAAGAAATTGATTGCATGTTAGAACAACTTTCTGATAACTCAACTTTCTACTTTAATTTATTTCTCCTTTAACTTCTTCCATTTATTCACTTTTTTACATATTCTGGTACCTGCTTATGGTTGTCTCTTATCCTTCCTCTTTAATCTTAGCAATTATTTTCTCATATCTTTTATCCCATCCTATAGGTTTCTCTCTTTCCTCGCCCTTCTTCAATGAAACAATGTTTTCATACGCTGTCATTCGGTGGCCTCAGTCCTCCCAGAGTTACCTCTCCTTCATGGAGTTTGAGGTGACGTTCTGGCCATCAGCACCCAGCGGGGTTCTGCTGTACAGCGATGATGCAAGTAGCAGAGACTTCCTTGCCATAAACCTGGTGGACAGATATGTAGAGTTCAGATTTGACTGTGGCTCTGGAGAAGCTGTTATAAGGTAACATTACGTTTACCTCCTATGTCCTCTTCTGTCACATTCGGCTGTTGATTTCTAAACATATGAAGTGGGGGATGATCTGTTGTGCAGGAGTGAGGAGCAGATCAGTTTGAATTCCTGGCACGAGTTAAGGGTATCTCGCACTGCAAAAAGTGGGATCCTACAAGTGGACAACCAGAGGGCAATAGAGGGAATAGCTGAGGTACTTCTCAAACACATCATGGTGGGAAAGTATGTGAAAGACAGATCAACTTAGTTTATTAACCTAACTATGTTTTAAACTTATTGACACTTTACTTTATAAACAAGCTCCAATCTTTATTTCATTTTATCCATCCATCCATCCATCCATCCATCCATCCATCCATCCATCCATCAATCAGCTTTTGCTTAATCCTGGACTGGGCTGTCAGTGGGATAGTTTAAGCAGAGAATCCCAGACTTCCCTCTCCCAAGCCAAAAGGTTGTGCTATTGCAAGGCACTCCCAAAATATTTACATATCCCTTATGTTTCCTTTTCAGGGAGCATTCACCCAGATCAACTGCAGTTCACCTCTGTATGTTGGTGGATTTCCAGCATATGAAAAAACCAAGAGGACAGCAGGTGTAATGAAACCCTTTACTGGAGTCATTCAAAAGGTGGATTACTATGTTCAGTAGCTAAACAGTTACAGCTTAGACCTGAAATGTTTATAAACTTGTAAATCCGGGTATTTGGGGTATTTCAAATCCAAAATATGCGATTCTAAATCATATGATAATAATGAACAATTCCATGATGTGTGATAGAAACATTGCGCTACAATTAAAAGATGTCGGGTTTACAAAGTATTGACCTAAGTAACCATATAGGGAATGGAATCAGTAATGGTCTTTCATTTTTTGCTTAGTGACAAGCAACAGCTGATGTTAGAAGCTTCGCCACATAGTCTTTCTTTACTCCCAGTTCACAACTGTGATATATAGGGCTTAGACAAATTGTTTTAAAATATCACTTTTTCTCATCCATGTTAAACATGGTTACATATTTGCATTTGCCAAACCCTTTTCTCAAAATCCCTTGTGCATTTAGTTTTCCTCTTCTTTTTCTTTAAACTTCTCCAGCTAATTCTCAATGACAACACCATGCCAATAACTGCTGGCTCTGCAGGCGGAGTGAATATTGCAAACTCAGCACACCCATGTGTGGAAAGTCCCTGTGCCAATGGAGGGACCTGCAGGCCAAAGTGGGATGACTATGAGTGTGACTGCCCTCTAGGGTATGATGGAAGACATTGCCAGAAAGGTCAGTAGCAGGAATCCGTGATCAAGCTGCTTCCTACCACCATGGTTTCTGGGATGTTTTTAGTCAGTGGATTATTGATAGAGTGCGAGATGAGACACGAACTTGCTATAACAGCATCTAAGTCTCCAGAAATGTTAACGGGAGTAGAAGAATTTAGTTGTTTGACTTGTGGTAAATTTATTTTCAAATATTCATAAAATCACTGACAAAATATCCTCAAATCTATCTTTGCCTTCTTTTTATTTAATGCTTTCATGAAACAGAGTGTGGAAATTACTGTTTGAACAGTAAGTTGTGTTCTATAAACTCAAAAAGCACATAGCCAAGTAGTTTATTTATTTTGAATGAACAATCATATGATACTGTAGAATAGATGTAACATTTATTGCTCTAGATTAGCCAGTTGCTTGCAGATGCCGCCACCTTGTGTTCATATAACATTATTACACTTCTTCCCTCTACCCAGCTGTGACTGAAGCCATAGAAATACCTCAGTTTATTGGCAGAAGTTATCTGACATATGATAACAGAGATATCCTAAAAAGGTTGGTATTGATGTGAAACAGAAATTTGTTAGCAAGTATCATATCCTCTCAACCTCAAACCCTAAACTGTCGAAACTAATTCGTGTGTGTTTTCATTTTCTTATTTCAGAATGTCCGGGTCCAGAACAAACCTTTTCATGCATTTTAAGAGCACAGCCAAGGATGGTTTGTTGCTCTGGCGAGGAGAAAGTCCAATGAGACCCAACAGTGATTTTATTTCCATGGGGCTTCGGGATGGGGCTCTCATTTTCAGGTATTTCTTCCAACATGTATTTAAAATCTGAAAAATTACATAATTATTGATGCTGAAAATTTGCAGCCAAAAATAATTATATTATGTTTCTCCAACAATACCTTATTTAAGTGACTGGTGGAATTATGGACTAAACCAGTAAGCTTGACATTTAAGTGCAGGATTTATGTTGTTGAACAAAAGCTTCAGAGATCTACAGTGCCTCATTAAGGGCAAATCAAATCTACAAACTTCAACATTTTCATAAAAGTTTTAATGGGATAGACCAACATAAGCTAGCTCAGGTGATTTTTGAAATATTCTCCTGATAAATCTGAAGAATGTGACATGAATTGTATTCAGTATGTCAAGAGACTAAGGTGTTTGCTTTTTCTTTTTTGCAAGCCCGTTCAGACTGGATTCAAAACATCTGTGAACAGTTAGTAATACAAGAGCCAAACCATGACAGTTGTTATTAAAATTTCTAGTTCTGCAGTATGGCTGCTGCAAAGGATTTTCAAGTTGCATGCACTTAAGCTCTGTATTTCACAAATTGGTTAAATTCACTGGAGGGAAATACATAGCAAAACTCCCATATATAGTGAGATAAAAAAATTATATTGTTCCTTGTTATTCAAATATGTGGAGCTTTGGGTCTATCATACTCAAACCCTTGTGAAAATACGTGGTCATTTTGCAATTTGACTAATTGTGAAACAAGCAGAGCTTAAGCAAAATTTTGTTTGGCACCAACAGATGTAAGTGATAACAAGCAAGGCAATCTGTTAAGGTACCTTTTAACTCATATGTGTTTCTGTTGTAGTTATAACCTGGGCAGTGGTGTGGCCAACATTGTTGTCAATGGGACATTTAATGATGGAAAGTGGCACAGAGTCAAGGCTGTAAGGTAAACTCCGATTTGAAATATTTATTAGAAATCCATTGCAACTGCTATGCACTGACCCATCGTTAACTAGGTTCAACCTTAACTTATTTTCTCAATGATGCTAGTCTTTGCTTTAAATTAATGGTGGTCTCTTTTTCAGGGATAGTCAATCAGGGAAGCTGACAGTTGATGATTATGGAGCGAAAACAGGGAGGTCACCTGGGAAGATGAGACAACTCAATATAAATGGACCCTTGTACATTGGTAGGTGGTTTATGTGCTGTCAACAGCATTATATTTTTGATAACCGTGTTTGTAAAAGTTTCCCCTTCTTTTCTTTGTGTTAATTTGTATTCTTTAACAATAGGTGGCATGAAAGAGATCGCTCTTCACACAAACAGGCAGTACCTGGGAGGACTGGTGGGTTGTGTGTCCCATTTTACACTTTTCACGGACTATCACTTAGGGTTGGTGGAGGACGCAGCTGATGGCAAGAACATCAACACCTGCTCCAACTAAAGGACTTTTTTCACAAGACGGTTCATTTCCCACATGTTTTCTATCTGTATTCGTCCTCCTGAATGTAACTTTATCAGAACCAAAGCAGATTTTTTCTTTTCTTTTGTTGTTGTTGTAATGCTCTTATTTTTAAATGCATTGAAGGGGGTGTTTTTTTGAAAGTCCCCCCTTAAAATAATTTTTTTTCACACAAATGTTTTCATGATCTCTCTGACATGCAGTTTACTGAGTTTTCTGTGATTTGTTGACATTTTCTTGTTTAAACACTTTTGATTAAAAGTAACAGGAAGAACTGACATCAGAGGCAAAAGCTCTGAAGTCACACTAGATTCACGGCCGATTATGTTTCCGTTAGAAATTTTGTTTGTAAATAAGTTAAACTTTTCTATGGAGAAATACCAACCATATCTGTAAAAAAAACAAAATTAATGTACATTCTTGTTTAATTATTTAAAGCACCAAAGAGACATTTTTCATCGTGAACTTGAGCAGCTAGCAGAGATAACCTTCATTCCCAATAATTTTGATTTTGACCCTTCAGGATATTTGGTTTCTTTGGCGTTTTTTAAATGTTTTAAGTGTTTTGTCATTAGTTTAATATATTTTGTACGGTATTTTATGGTAATAGCATATTCAGGTTGTATTATGCTTCATACAGTAAAAAGATCACTAACAGTTTTTCTTCCCATACTCAGTTTACTTATCCTTTATTTGGATCTTTCCAGTTTAGTCACATGAAAGGCTGAATTTGACATGGCCGATTTTTGGTTAAAAAGTGAGATAGGATTGCTGTCGCCTGACACAAACCGCATTTAATGTGTGCTGGAGCTTTTAAATTCCTTTCTATCCCTTGTTTTGACACCAAGAAAGCAAATATTTTTGTTGTTGCATCTGTAAATTATGAAATATCTTATTTTTTACCCTGTAAAAGTAAATTTAGTTTTCAAATATGACTAGACCAAATGAAACCCCCACAATTGAGTCATTCGGGAACATGAATTGTTATGTGGGTTCAATGGCATATCGAAAATGATTGGACTATATATCTAACTACTTAAAGCGTGCTCCACCTGTCTGTCTTGGTATTATGGTGACAGCACAGATCCTTGGAACTGTATGGAGCAGCTGGATAGGAGAAGTAAAATCTCACTAATAATGTGTCAGATGATGTTCACCTGTGCAGACTGGTCATTCGAGTTTGAAGAAATTGCTACCCTAGCTATATTTTAAGTCTTATCACAGTTGTACTTAAATGTTAATGCTTCCAAACAGTGATGGACAAAGTACCAAACTATTGTACATGAGTAGTATTGATACTCATCCTCATATCCTAATCATGTAAATAATAGTTGCTTCCTCAAAATGCTCAAGTATTGAAGTACTTTTAAAAACAGTTAGGCATTCAAAAGCACAACAATATATTTTCTAATATCAGTACATGGTTGTATTATTTTCTGATGGATTTTCTCTTAGAAAGGCCCTGTCGCATGCAAAAGCATTTGCACAAAAATGCAATAAACATCAACATTAATCAGACATTTCCCCAAATAATTTCTTGACTTAATCTTGCAGGGCATCAATTAGTGGCTTGCAGAATATTAGCAAGTGTCTGATTGTTAATGCTTGGAGATGACACAAAGTATTTCCCAAAATTGAAATCTTATTCTCTTTTTGAGTTTCCCCAACAGGCCCCATTGCTAACCTTTGTTTAAAAAATAACGGTGGAGCTCAAAACACTGAAAGAGGATAATTTATTTCCAAAATAATGACTAGTGCGAAATGACCTACCAGCTGTGGAGAGGTCCACACACCTTCACCTATAGCAGATAAGCTGGTTGACAAAAGAAACATTGAATTTTTTCCCCTGGTTAGCATTGAAAGGTAAACTTTTCCTGACATTTTATTAAGGAGAGTTTTTTCGCATCATTTTTAGTAGTGTATCATAGAGGGAATAGTGTTTGTAATAAAAAAAAAAATGCCATGTCTTTTGAGGAGTAGAAATATTGCACCTGATAAAACACAGTTAAAACTGCTTGTAAGCTTATAAAAGGCCTGAGGGCAACTCCAAAACTGATGGTCAATGTGCTTAAATTTGTAATATGTTAAAGGGACATTTTGTAAACCTTATTCCGTAATGTACTTTTGCTTTAATGTGATACCTGTGGCGATAGCACTGAATTAAAATAGTTGGAAAAAAACCTTACTTGTCAGGTGATAATAGCACAATACTGTCATTACTGGCTTTACTCTGGAATTCCTGAAATCCCTAATTCATTACCAGTTCTTGACAGAAAATGATAAAACCCTTAGGAGATGATTATCTTGCTTACAGCAGGGACAAAACTAAAACCTGTGCGACAGCATCTCTAAGGAATGTTTGCCCTACAGCAATCTCTTGTACCTTTATTCTGTTTTTTTCATGTGCTTTACTACAAGTGGTCTCTACATTTTACACACTTAGCCACATAATAGATACAACTAATGGCTAAATAGATCTTCCAGTGAAGGCAATGAACCATATTACCTTTGATTTGTTTTGAAAAAAACAACAAAAAACAAAAAACAAAAAAAAAAAAACATCAAATTAAAAACATAAAACTGTTCCTGTTTTTGTAGATATGAATATACGTATATTTTCTCATTGTGGAATATAAGTGTTACTCATGATGATTACAATATTTGGATTACGCCTCATGAATGAAGTAGGATGTGCTGATAGACTTAAAAATACTTTAAGTGTCCTTAGACTGTGGCAAAAATGTTAGTAAATCTAACTTTAGATGTATTTTTGAGGATTTAAGCTTTTTTTTTTTTTTTACGCACTCAAACAAAACAAAAAACACATTGAATCTCACTAAATTCGCAAACATGCAGAAAAAGAGACCCCATTCCAAGACAAACATTAACCAAAAAAAACAGCTGACAGTAAAAATTGTTTAAACATTTTTATTACCTGTTCTAAAAGTCTTTATAAAACTCCTGACATTTGGTTTATTGTTGGCTCAATTGTAGGCTTTTAATGAAATGCATTCTTTGAGGATTTGGTTCTGTTTTCATTCCAAAAGCTCAAAAAAGCCCAATTTGTAAATAACAATTTTACATTTTTTAAAAACACTAATAAAGATTTTAAAAAGCAGCGCTGTGTAGATTTTATTTCATTTTTTCTTTTTTATTGTGTTCCTCTAAACCATGAAATATGTGTCTCATTTCATTTTGCTTTTTCTTTAAGAATTTTTTCAATTATATCTGAAGGTTATAGTGTTTTTCATACCTCCATTTAAAGTGTTATAATTTTTGGTTTCATCGTTGTGGCCAAACATTTTCAGAAAGATAGTTTTTTTGTTTTTTTACAAACATTTCTTTGCCAGATTTTTGGTGGTAATTTGCATTAGTTCTTAGTGGGATTAAGGTTTATTACATTTTTATTACAAAGGTAATTAAAAACAAACTGAATCAAAAAATGACTTGTTTGCATTTGGTTTTAGCTTGAATAGAAAATGATTTAATCACATAATTCCAGTGAAATTTTAGCTACATAAAGGGAAAGGGCATTTAAATATTTGTCTATGAGAGTAAATTGAATTTGCAGTTTGATTTGGCTCACCTACAAAACTGTTGCAAGATGTGACCTTTTCTAAACCTACTTGTAAACACAACTACTAAGATACGCATGGCAGCTTCAAAGCACATCAGAATAGATGCGGTTCGCAAACTGTGAAACATAAATATAAATGTTCGATACTGGGACTGACTACATTATAAATAACAGCGCTAATCCTGTGTTTTAACGCAAACAATATTAGAAATTATTCTAATTTCTTTTTTTTAACAGTAAATTTGAAACCATCTCATGCGTCACTGTGGAGTAAAATGTCTGAAACAGATTGAAGGAAACTTCAAAACAGCTGATCTGAATTAAAGATGATTGGTTTTGTTCCATTGTGAACCTTTCAATCAGAAAACAGAATACTGTTCCTGATAGAAAAGTGGTCTCTAAATAGATGTTGTATTGCAATTTCAAGCTATGTCAGTATTGCTATCTCTTGTGATCATTTCTGTCACAAAAAAGCTACATGGTTTGGCATTCCAATTCAACCTTTCCGGACAGTTGAAATAGCTGTTTTTGACATCGTGAGGCTAAAACATCTTTCTGTTCTGGTTGGGAATAAGGATTTTTGATATATAGTGATGTAAGATAAACCTTAACCTACATTTTACGTACGGTCCAGATCGCTCACACTGAACAAGCTTTTCAGATTCTCTTCTTACCAAATTGTTGATTGTAGATTCCCTTCTAAAATTTAAAAAGATGTTTGCGAATAGTTTTTGTCTTGTCTGAATAAAGTGGGTTGTTTTGTGCTAAAGAAGCATTATTTTGCAACATTTTATATTAATGTTGGAAGATTTTACACAGACAGTTAAATTAGAAGCCAAATTTAGCACTTCAATTTAGATTAAGCTATTTAGTCATATTGAGGTCAGCCTCTTCCCAGTGTTAAAATTCTTCGTTGCAGGATATGTTCAGATTTTATTTCATTGAACCATGTAATAATATTCCCATTTCATCGATGCAGTTATTTAAACTGTTACATAACCTTAAATCTATTTGATCAATCTGAACGAGAGTACTGACATTAACACCATAGTACTGACAGTACTATGAGAGTACTGACATTAACACCAGATCATACTGATGTGGGTGGTTTGATCGTGTATTTTAAATTACAATCTAAAATACGTGGTTTCCCTGTGAGACAGAATTGAAGAATGAAAATAAACCCGGCAAAATATTGGAAAGCCTCAACAGTTAGTTTTTTTTTCTCTGTTACAAACCTTGGATGCATGAAGGTCCACCATAGGAATACCCAGACACTCATATCCTACAGGAAGGGTATGATTAAAGTATGTACAAAATTTAACATATCTAAGTAAAGAAAGTGGTTATCATTTGTACAACAAAAACAAAAGACATTTTAAAGATGTTGGCTGAAAAGGGTTTAATTATCCACTTTGAAAAGATTCAAATAACAGAATGAGCTGAAATGCCACAGAGATAGAGAAAAGCAATAACTCCTCAAATAGAATAAAAAGCCATACTTTGATTTGCAAATAAATAAATAAATACCTCCATTTTAAGACATTCCTTCCGGTCTAATGAAAAATAATAATCAATGTTAGAGTTTGAGGAAAGCTGGAGTAGCTGAAATGTTTATTAGCATATCTGTAATTGTGTCTTTTGAAAATAGCGACATAGTTTAAAATTACATTGCAAATGTTATGTATTTATGTGTGTAACTTCTAAATTTGAAAACAGTTATTTTTAATACTTTGAAAGTTTCGTTGTTACGTTCCCTGTTCAGTAAATATCCATCTATATTTAATTACTTGTTTTCAGAATGATTTCTTTCTTTGTTTTCCCCTGTTTTCCCTCTTAATTATGAAAAAAAAGATCAAAACGCTGGTGACATTCTTTAAAGTTGTGAAACAATCTGAAAAGGGTCTAACACGTTATCACAAAACCACGACAGCGCATGGCAAAGTAATCAGTGGGCATCGCAGCAATGATTGCACAATCAATTGAAACATACATAATCTCCTGATATAAGAATGAGAAAGCAAAAAATTTTTTTTTCTTGATACTAAAAAAAATGAAAATGAATCTCATGTAATGTAACTTCAAACCAGAGAGATCGATTTATATATCAACTGATCCATCCATTCAAGGTAACTAGAGCACTTGTGCCCGTCATTGGATAAGAGTTGGAGTATGTCCTAGACAATCACAGGGTAACACATAAACACACAGGACAAACTACCACAAATGCATGTACTCACTCACAGTGAACTTAGAGAGACATATTTAACTTATATCTATGTTGTTGAAATGGTAATACATTAAAAAGTAAGAAAAATACCAGAAATATTTAAAAGAACTAATGCTTGAGTCCAGCATAATCAAAAATGAAATACTTTGTAAATGGTTCCGAAATTTATTAAAGTTTTCAAAAATGTGAAAACCTACAGCTCGGCTAAATATTTGTCAGTGTTTTAGAGAAACTGAGTTTGAGTTTTGATCGTTCTTGGAAGATGAATGAATGGATTTTGCTACAATATAGCCTCAAGCCTTGTTGTCATGTGAAAGTCCACAGTAGCATGGGTTGTTGTATTAATGTGTGACTGAAACTGATTTTATGGCATCTAAATGATCTCTTTCCAAAACTAAGTTGTCAGCTGATGAGAGCCTAGTTATTTAAAAAAAAAAAGTTTAGTAAGGCATTAGTTTAGAAAATGCCTACATAAGCTAACTTATATTTATTACCAAACAATATATTCACTTAGCACCATATGTTTCATTGATTTCCTGACACTTACTATATTAGCTAAAATCATAACTAGAAATACATCTTTACATACAATAATGTGTCATTTATTGGTTTTTGTTTTTGTCTTCTTGATGATAAAGAGCTGAATCCCTACCTGACCAGCTGTTAGTCATAGATCTTTTAGTTCTTATTCTTTACGCTCAAACAACATTATTCTTCTACATGTTTGTCACGTTTGAACTGAAAAAGGAAAGCAGGCATTCAGTGTGTTGGCTCCTACAGCGTAGAATCAACTTCAATCGGAACTCAAGATGTCGGAAATGATTTTATTAGACTTATTTCGAACGGTTCTTAAAGATAGGTAACAAGATTGTATGAAACAATGTCAATGTTTTTAAATTGTTTTTATTGTTTTACACTTGTGCATATCTATTAATTGATTTTGTTTTGTAACCAGGTTGCTATGTGTTGCAGACTTCTGCCCAGGTCCCTCTTGAAGATGAAATCCAGATCTCAATGGGGTTTTACCTGGTTAAATAATGGAAATATAAAAATAAAAAAAATTTAATAATCTGTAAAAAACTGTAAATTCCCACCGAAATTAAAGTGACATGCAGAAAAAAGGCAGCAGTAAATAAATTAGAACTGGTGCTGTCATTGACTGAAATCCAACACCATTAAAAACTCCTCTTAAAAAAAGTTTTTTAAATTACATGTATTGTTGTATATAGAATATTTCAGTCAGCCATTTAAATACATAGATATCTACGTCAATGATCAATTTCAGAGATAGCATTACTAAGAATTCCACAAATAGTGGTTTTTATTTTCCCGAGTTTAAAAGAGATCCAAATTAGGCAGAAATAAGTCAAAAAAATCTTTACAATATTTCTTCTGATTCTGTTCTTTATGAACTTTTTAGACTTCAATTAACTGTGATTAAGTTGCTACTAACAATATGTGTGTCTCGTAGGAATCCTATGTACTCTACATATAGAGGCCATAACCATTGGGAGCATCAGCGCCATCCCTTTTCTCTATTTGTTTTTAAAAATAACTTTCCTAAAATGTAATATACAAAGCAGACAATAATATTTGCTTTTTGTCTTTCTTTTGGATGTCATACTGAAAGCTGGTTTAAAGATACTGTATTATGCTATTAAAAGAGACTGTAAATATACAACCAAACAGAGCATTGCTCTTTGCAGTCTATCTATCTGTTATCAAGTTAATATGACTCCAAAATTATTATCGTTAGGCTGTTTATGTGTGTTGCATATTTTTATCTGTATGAATGGATGTATGAATCTTGCTGTTAAATACTTTCGATTAGTAGAACAATTCAGTCAGCTAAATCAAATATAATATAATAAACCAAAAGAGCTACAATAAAGCTACCATTTAATGGTATAAATACATTGTGAGAAACGCAATAATCAATAATTTCGATGTCAGAAAAAGACAACCAAGCTCTTGTGTTTAATAAAATCTTTGTCTACCAGCTTTTCTTTTTTGCTTTATGTATTTATGTGAAGATTTTGCAGGTTTCTTTCATAGTATTATTCTGTCAGGTTCTTTGTGGCCAGGATGGGAAAAAAGAGATCTTTGTTTGGTGATGAAAAGCATTTATGTGACATCTAACTTTTCAAGAAATCCTAAAAGCAGTCCAAAATCCCATTTCATGGTCATGTCAAAACCAGAGATAATGTTTTGACAGCATGACTCAGCAAATGGAGTTTATAAAAGGTCCTCTACTGACTAAATTCACCTCAGACGTTCAAACGCAATGTTGCTGCTTAGTTTGTTAACGCTACAAGTCCTCTGTTTTGTGGACTGCTATCCCAATGGAGCTCCTACTGGTGCCTGCAAGGACATGATGCCTCAGCATGCAGGAGTCGTCCCTCAGACATCACCAGCTCCCTACAGCATTCTCACCAACACGAGGAAGTACCTTCCTGGCATGCCTGTTACAGGTAAAACGTTCAATTCCCCAATACGAAATGAATGCAAAAACCAAAGGTTGTGTCATTCTTGTTGATTGATTAATTACAAGGGGGCCTCAGTTATTATATAAAAACAAAACAATGTACGTTTAATATGTGTAATTTCAATTTTGTTTTGTGGTCCTGCAGTCACTATAATTGGACCACCGTACAGAGGGGTGCTTCTGGAAGCTCGAGCACAAGGTTTCGATGATGCCTATGGAACCTGGAGACTCCCTCCTCCAGACACCAAATTCCTGCAGGTACCTTCAACTTTCCAATCACTGCCAGGTGACATGTAGTATTGTTTGTAAAAATGCTTTAAACAGTTGCTGCTGTACTAAAATGCTATTATTGTACAGTAAGAACTGTTCAGATAGTGTTGACTAATCCTCAAAATTAACTTTAATAAATATTTGACAAGATAGAGATTGGCAGCTATTTTTCTTTAACTTTTAAATATGGTGTCCTCACAGTGCTCAGGGAATCCACAAGGTGCTATGACTCATGCCAACACCAACGTGAAGGGTAACACCACTGTCTACACCTGGATACCACATGACATCATGCATCCTGTGTATTTCATGTAAAGCTGTTTTTTGTTTTTTATAATGTTTCAGACATTTGTAAATGTTTTGTTAATTCAAACTAGTTATGCAAATATTGTATTTGTCTTTTGCTGTTGTTAATGTGTTTATTGTCGTCTTTAGGGCCACAGTGGCTCAGCAGCGCACCATCTACTGGCTGAATGTAAGATCTAACATTCTGACCAAAGGTAAGAACAAGTTTCCAGATTAACTAATCAAAATAAATGCAGAGAATAATTATGTCATTTTTAACAAATCATTTTTAGAGAACGCGGATGGTCTTAAGCTGGCAACAGATTCGAGCAAAGGAATAGCTGAAGAAAAACCTCTGCTTCTCTTCGCAATATGTTTTTTGCTGTCGCAAATTCTGGGATAAACAGAAAATATTTCCTCTCATGACTTTTCCTGACTATTTTCATGCAATGCAATAAAATACGAGAAGATTTAATTGCTGATTTTTTTATTCTGAAAAAAGATTGTGTCACATACATAAAATATATTTTGTTTATTTTTTTCTGAGATTTACTCCTTATAAAAACGAAGATATCAATGATGTCAAGCTAAAATATATGTTTAATTAATACCATCCACTGAGCTCTACATCATTTAAAAAAGGGCAAGCAAGAAAAAAAGACAGATATATGGATTGACAGGCAAAAAGTGGGTTATGTGTGACATGCGAGGTCTAGCTCTGGTGGTATTATTGACTAAATTTCATTTCGAATATTGAAGAGCTTTTTAATGACCTGCTTTTTCCACATGGTTTGATCACTAACCTAGATTCCTAGCATCATGGTGAACAGAAACACTAAAGAGGCTTAGAACTTCCATCACATGTGTCTTTTGAAGCTGAACATCCCCCACTCTCTGCATCATTTCACTGTTTTTACTGCTGTTCTATGTACTTGATATGTGTTGAGGAGAAAAAACTAAATGGTACTATAATCTGGAAAACAACTGTTCCTTTTCATTTGATTATAAACCTCTTGGTTAGAAAAGGCATTTACTACTAATACTTAGGACACAAAATGCAAAATGGCATCTTTTAGCCATAATTTTTTAAAGTTAAAAACTAAAAAAATATATTAAAAAAACTTTTTTTTTCTCACGCTTTCGTACCAAAGATGAATATATATATATATATATATATATATATATATATATATATATATATATATATATATATATATATATATATATATATATATATATATATATAT
>JAVLVB010000003.1:1502178-1547353 GCA_032876305.1 Orestias chungarensis
TTTTAAACTAAATAATAAACAGTCTCTCTATTGAAAACACATTTTACGCAAGGATTTTAAATCAATAACCCAAGACAAGACAGGGGACAAAACTCAGAGAAATCTCAGGGAAAAGTAAATCTCAGAGAAACACAGTGGAGGGCAGCAAATTAATTTCATGCCCTATACAAATGTATGCTGTTGTTCACAGTATTACGTCCCCATTGCGCATTGCCTTACCCCCCATTGAAAGGAAAGTGGTTACTCATAGGAGGTTGGCTCCCTGGTATAATTCAGAACTTTAAACCTTGAAGGGAAACACCAGGAAATTGGAGAAGAAATGGTGTTCTTCACTTTTAGAGGAGTCATAGTTATCCTGGAAAAACAGTGTGATTCTGTATAAAAGGACCCTTCGCCAAGCTAGATCAGTACATTTTACATCATTAACAGAGGAGAATAAGAAAGATTGTACGTTTCATTTTAAAGGTATAGGAGAGGATCTTTTCAATAGAACAATTTCAATGGAAAATCCCATTGAAAATGACAGCCAATCAAAAACGACCGGTGGTGAAAAATAAATGGCTGTCAATCCGGAAATAACATTTACGCTATGACGTACATCACTAATGTCCCCTCCCACCCGACCCGTACAATGTGCGTTCATGTTTGAATATGCGCATGCGCAGATTGTTCTTTAGGAAGTAAAACGAGACGGACAAGACGCATCATTCACCATTGAAGAGAGGTTCTCATCGTACGGAAGACAAAATGGAAGCTCGCAAGAGAAAAACCGTGTTCGAAGTCGCTGAGACTGCATGTGCTGAGGACGTGCGCGCTCACGTTATCAGGGGGCGTTACTGGAGATGAGGTGGCGCATGCGCAGTGTTGCAAAAATTAGAATGAGCTGAAGATCCTCTCCTATATCTTTAATACAGTTGCCAAACTTATGAGAAATGAAAACTCTGTTGTGCCATCCATTCCTCCAGCTCTCAGCTGTAATGACCTTATGGAATTCTTTATTGATAATATTGAATCTATTAAAACTAAAATTGATGGCATCCTCCCAAACATAACTACTACCTAAGTAAGCGAGGAGCCACTGAATGTGGCTCTGGAGCCAAATCTCTTTTTGAATTGAACCCTCTGAGCTTTCAAAAATATTGACTTCATTTAAGCCTTCAACTTGTATGTTGGATCCAATCCCAACCAAATTATTTTAAGAAGTATTTGCTATTATTATTATCCCCATTTTGGATCTTATTGATCTGTCATTAGTGAATGGCTATGTACCAGAGGCTCTTAAGGTAGCTGTAAAAAAACCCTTACCCCTAATCTTCCTTTTTTATCTAAAATCCTTGAAAAAATTGTTGCTAATCAACTGAGAGAGCATTTGATGAATAACGACTATTTGAACAATTTCAGTCAGGTTTCAGAGCTCATCATAGCACTGAGACAGCTCTCCTTAAAGTCACAAATGCTATTCTCATGGCCTCAGAAAATGGACTTGTGTCTATTCTAGTTCTGTTAGATTTCAGTGCTGCTTTTAACACAGTCGATCACAATATCCTCATAGAAAGGCTCGAACGCATATACACTCTTTTTTTCAGTATCCTCTGCATCTATTTTAGTTATTTGTCTCTTCAAACCCCCAGTCGATTGTGGCATACGGTTGCTTGTACTGAGCCAGGTTCTGCTGGAGGTTTCTTCCTGTTAAAGGGGAGTTTCTACAATGCAAGCAAATACTCCACTGCTGCTACTTGCATGCTCAGTATGAGGGATTGCTGTAAAGTCAATAACAACACAAGCCATTGTTTGGGTCAGCTTATTCCAGAGGAATGAATGCTGCAAGTCCATGACTCGATGCAATCTGCTGGGGTTCCTTATTTTTTCCCCCTTGTGCTGTACAGCATCTTGGCTAGTAAAATGGGTTTCTGGCTGCCATAGTTGTGCTTAACAGATTTTCTTTTCCAAGTGAGGCTTTAAAAACATAGAGCCTCCCTTGCTACCTATACCTCATTTGTTTATTGATTTCTGAAGTGTTATTTACATTCTAAAGCTAAACATGACTGACTGCTGTGGGTGTGGGGGAGTTGCACAGAGTGAAAGGGAACATATACACAGACAAAAAATCTATATTCAAATAGAAACAACGGAGCCCAAAATCTAGCTGCTATCAGATCGCTCCTGAAGCATCCATGGCAAAACTGAGAAATGGCAATGAATTATACCTGTGGAGATATAATTAGCGCCAAGTAGAGCAAAGACAGCAATGTATGCGGCACAAAAAATAATAAATATGAGGCAAACTTGATGTTATAAATAAACAGATTGGCACTGTTAAAGTATTGTGATCTCTATAGTGTGTGATTGCACGTGAGCATGCAGAAATTGTGATGTAGGTCTTACATGAATTATGCTCAGCCATGGGTACAGAGGGCCACTGCCACCCCACTCCAGGAGCCCAGAGGGAGCAGAGGGAGCACAAGGTCCAGGACCCTGGGGCCACGCAAGAGCATGGAGATCAGACAGCCCACCGCAGGGACACCACGCATCCACCCAGAGGAACGCTGAGGGGTTCTGGGGTAGAGCCCCCACGGCTGTGGAGTAGAGCCCCCAAGGTACCAGGAACAGCACCCTAACCATCCTGCCAGGCCCCGGTCCCCCAAGCACAGGCCAGGGCCGGGATCCAGGGCCCAAACGCCCGAGCACCCCCAGCACCCAGCAGAGAGAGCCGCCAGACACTGAAGAGTGACAGGCGACCCCAGACAGCCAGCTGGGGTGGACCGATACACGCCCCTGTGCCCCCAACTCTCCACCCCGGGCTCCAGTCTGGCCACAGGTGAGTGCAGCAGCGAGCAGTGAGGAAGTGTGAGGAGGGGGCAGGGCATGACCCCTCCCACATGGGAATAGCATGGGAAGGCAGAGGACACCCAGGCCCAGACCCAGCCCATTAACATTCATACACAATCATACATGCCCAGTCACTCACTCACTTACCCACTCACTCACTCACTCACTCACTCACTCACTCACTCACTCACTCACTCACTCACTCACTCACTCACTCACTCACTCACTCACTCACTCACTCACTCACTCACTCACTCACTCACTCACTCACTCACTCACTCAGGGGAGGGGAGGGAAGCATGCCATAGTTTGCAGACAGTGGAGCTCCCACCAAGTGTCCGGACATGCCAGGAGCTGGGAGCCGCACAGAACCGGCAACTTGATCCCCAGTCTCCAGCTGCTGCACAGCCCCCAACCGCCCTTTGTGTGGTGTGTGTATATGTAATAGTAACTAATGTGTACTCACTGCATTCACTCTGGGTGGGAACATTGGCCCAGGACCACGCACCTCCAGCCCCCCCAATATCACCCCGCAAGGAAGAGACGCACACACCCCCAACCCACCCAGCCCCACCTCCACACTCCTTTGTGGAATCTTGCGGACCTAACAGAGACCCCGGAGCACCCTGCCTAGGCGGGGAGCCGGCAGTGATCCACCACCATGCTGGCACATCCAAGGCAGCCCGAACCTCCCAGACACAGGCGAACCCCACAACCAGGATCTATGATTTTAATTTATTTTCTTGTGCCTTGAGACGACATCTATTGTAAATTGGCACTAATAAACTTATTGTTGATTCTTGAACTCATCATAATCAGTACAGTAGCTACTACAGATACCTTAGGAAGAGTTATTAGCCAGACTACTAGGTGACCATCGCTGCAAAAAAAAACAAAAACTTTACTGCTGAAAGACTACAACATTTATTGTGAATCAAAGCTGGAAACTTATTTTATGCTCTGAGCTTCTAATTCAGCTGATACAAAGTCACCACTCTTCAGCACTTTTTTACATTCTTCAATCTTTAAATTGCACATTTTTATTTGTTTGTTTTAAAAATGTATCGTAATTTAAGTATGCTAGAAGCCGGACTACTACTGAAAATGAAAAGATGATCTATGTCTTTTTAAGCAATTAAAAACAAAGATGAATTAAGTATTTTCATCTCCAAAAATACATTGAATTATACTAACAAAAATTAACATAAATTGACTAATGCATTGCACAAAGGGTTCTTGTATGTACATAAGTCTTAAAATTGATATTGAGTAAGTTGACATCGAGCAATGCCACCACTACGACAGTTACACCCAACAATCCCGGCTTTCTTGCTTAATTTTGTTGAAGCTCAATGCTGCTTTACGTCTCTGTCTACTGAAACAATGATTTCTCAAGGGGCTCATGTGCCTGCGGTCGCAGCTCCTGTCAGAAAGCACTCGACGGTCAATTATAATTAGTCTCTTTCCCCTGCATACTCGCTGTTTATTTAACAGGGGCGCATATCCAGTCAGATTACCAGTGTCACCAGCTGGTTCAATAGTAAATTACTCATTGACATATCGAATACTGAACCACAATGCTGAGGTCACGTTCTTTGTATCCAACACAGATTCCTTTATCCATAATGATGAAGCATATGGTGCAATGAGACAAATGGTGCCTAAAAATGCAATAAAACACGACAGTCTTAAGTATGTTACTGCAGCCAAAAAAATAAGGTTAATATTTCAATACATATATTTATTTTAATGAAAAAAATATATTTTATTTGGCAATAGAATTGGTTTTAACACTTTAAGCCCTAAGGTACTTTAGAAATAATTTTCACCTAAAAATATATATCACATATAACAAAATAAATATATACAAAATTCACAGCTATGGATTTAGGGTTAAAGGAAATGTTAACAAACTTCTTCTGTTTAAAATTTCAGGCTTTTGTAATTTTGTTATATCTTTGTAATATCTGTTTACAAAGGCTTTACAAGTCATAGGGGATAAGAGTATATTAATCTAAGAGATTCCAGTTGTTTTATTTTATTTAACCCCACAGTTTAGTGATAGGTCTGGTATTTATGGGATGAATTTGCACTGTTATGCTAATTATATTCATATATATACATGAAGTCTATGATCTAATAAAAGTTGAAGTAAAGGATCTGAACTAATTATAAACCTCTATTTTTTTAAACGCTGAAAAACCTTAATGGATCACATTTCATTTATTTGAAAAATAATGACAGAAATTTGGAAATTGTGTGTTTCTTGTTTTTCTTCTAATTACAATAATTTCTTATAATTATGTGTTTCTGGTTGTGTCCTCTTATTGTCCTCTCAACCATTTTGGATTTAGATGGCCACTCAGTTTGAGTCTGATTCTACTGTTTTTTTGCAGTTGTCCCTCCCTACTGTCGCCCCTTGACTTTCGATGATAAATCCCTGGAAGAAGGATTTCCTGCAATTTGCTATCTTCCTTTGACAGTTTTTTTTTTACTGAGTGATCTGAATAACATTTCTTAAAACAGAATTTGACTGACTAAAATTAAGTGAGTGCAATCCAAATTAAGCAGGATTTGAATAAGGCTTGGGTGTGCTTTATGATAAATGCTCTGAGATTATATTTTCCATAATTTGCTGCTATACACGGAATAAAACTATACTGAATGGCGAGTTCTACTTAGGTTTCACCAGCAGAAGATTTGACGCTTAATTCCCAGCTGACATACAAACATAAACACAGCAAATGTGACTGGCTCAGTGAAAGTGGCGACATTAATCCTGAAACATACATCTGTCCATCTACTTTGTGATAAGCGGTGGACAAACGCGTACAAGTTCGCAAACAAAATTCAATGGCATGTGAAATCACACACTAATGTGCAAAATCTCATATGGCATATTTACAGGCAGATTGTAATGTACGTTATTTTTCAGGACAGATCAAATATTGATCCACATGCATGAACACTTCAGATTAAGGCTTCTTTTTGCTGTGGAGGCTTAGTTGACATCTCTGTTTGAGCTCCACATTCTTTGTTTTACTCCATTCCCCTCATCTCTGTTTAATAAAGATCTCCAGCACCATAAAAAGCAACGACGATAAACTGTCTTGACCCTCATCCAGCGTACAGCTGTACATCAAGAATTTTAGAACTCATTCATGTTTAAAAAGTGATACCACAAACATTTCCGATTGTTCTATTAAACTGGATTAACGTAAAAATATAGTGGTGTATATAATTTCTATAGTAAATATTGTGTTAAATAACTCAAACATGTTTGCTTAGCTTTAATCTAATGAGAATAGGTGTGTTTAATGGAACTGGTTTAGCATGTTAAGAGCTGAACCTCTTAACAAATCTTTATTTGCCAAATAAGGGAGTCTGAGTGCTAAGATTTTGATTATAATCACATATCAGTACATACCTCACCAGTTAGTAGCCAGTCAGTGTGAAATGCAAATATAACGACACAATAACAATATGTCAGATGGATTTCTGAGCTTAAGTGCCTGTTAATACATGTCAGTTATGTAAGAATGTGGTTGTTAAAGGGTTAGCGCTCAGGGCTGGGCCATATTACATGGCAGCAGGGACAGGAGACAGAGGGATGTGAGAAAGACAGAGCGGATTGCATCCCAGAGTAACACGGGAACAGTGGGGGAGATGAACTTATAAAAACAGATGAGAGGTTAGGAGTCACTGATTTAAGAGATAACCAACGTCAAGCCACGGATTCACAGCTTGGAACACGGCTGATGTGAACGCTGAAGAGGTTGCAGGCAAACGCTGAGTGGATTGATGGTAACATTGTTGAGCGAGGGTCGGGATTTATTGTGCTGGAATGAAATAATACTTTTCATTCACCCAGTATCAACAGGAAATTCTTGAGGACTACAGGTGAAATACCAGCTTTGGAACTGAAGAGCAAAATAGGAATAAGAAAGTAAATGTTGTGGATTTGGAGAGAATGTGGATAGAATTTCCCATCCAGCGTAAAATTGCTTTAGCACTTTGGACAACGATAAACTGTAGAAACCTTTTTTTATTTTTGCAAGTGCATGAAAGATTGATTAGAATGGGGACAACCTGTGTCAAGGAAAAATAATTAGACTCAAACAAAACAAAAAAATTGGGACTTGATGCTATATTTATTGCTTTCAATGCAAATGCTATGGAGGCTCAACACTGGCAAAAAGAATGGGATTACAAGTTAATTTACACTGCCAAGTTGGAAATCCTGCCAAGTTGTTTGAATCATGTGGTCCCCTGAGAGAATGGAACCCGAGGAAGCCCACAGCAAGAGAAGCTTGTTTAGCAAGGTGGATGTGCCTGACCATGCTCACTATATTGTTGCTTTTTTTGTATTTGTAATCGGGGCACTTGGCGTCATTGGAAATGCCCTGGTTATGTTTGCTTTCTACAGGTGAGTCGGAAATAGCGAGAATGTTTTTTATTTATTTGACGATCCACATTAGAAAGGTTTTATTAGACCTGTATAGTCCTTGGCATTTTATAATGTGGCTTCTCCTTCTCAGAAGTCTGAGCGTCTGAAAATAATATTAAACTGTGATAGCAACATTGTTGTTATTACAAAAAAATAGCAAGTGTGAGGAGACTACTAAATAACAAAAAGGACTTTGTGAATTTGTAATAAATTCCCAATTATTTTGACTAAATAGGTTGAAAGCATTCAGAAAAGGAAAGATAACAGTGAACATCTAGACTATCTTGACAGATTAAAAAAAATGAAAATGAATTGTTATCCACATAAGTTTTATGTAGGTTTCCAGAAAACTATCAGTTACCCATAAACCAGGCATTTAATTGTCCAATGTTTAATGAATAGCAACTAAACAAATTAATGTGAAGTATATTTTCTGGTAACTGTGATGGTGCTAAACTACACTTTAATCTGGTGTATTTTAGTTTTTAGAGTCATATAATTTATTAAGTATATATATGAGGATTTATTAACAATTTTGTGCAACTATTAAATAGGACAGCAATAAACCTTTCTACCTATATGCTTTATGAAAAGTTAAAGTTGTCAAGCATCAGCAAACCGTCGTTCTCTCTCTCACAGCTACATTTTACACAATCAACAATTCTCAAAATAATCAACTGTACAAAATGAATACAAATTTGTTTTCATGCACACAGTCTAAATATATATGTAAATAGTCACTAAATTTATTTTGTCTAACTGTATGAATGTGCCTAAGTTGAGGTCAAATTTAGGTAACTTTTTGAAAATCTTATTCGTCATTCTGGAGGATGAGTCATTCTTGAACTTAAAGTTAAGTTAAGTCGGAAGTCCCGGAGGGAGCACATGCATTACATGCATATAATCTGGGGAAATTGTGGCTTCTCATTTGTGCTACTGATGTTAAGTGTTCCAAAGAAACTACGCCTGTATGTGTGTGACTGTGTTGGGTTGTATGTGTGTGTTTGTTCTGGGGATTGTCAGGAGCTCCGATATTCCATCTGTCTGTCACTGGACAAAAGTAGATATGTCTCCCTTTTGTTAAGCAGTTCTAACAATAACAAATGAGAAAAGTGTGATCACATCTTAGAAACATATTTTACATACAAACACATTTTTACTTTCAATTAGGATTTTTTTATGCTTTTACATAATACCCAGAAATTTAGTCACTGATTAAATTTCTTGCAGATAGCTTTGCACTTTGCAAACAGAAAATTAAATTAAAATAGAAATGCAAGAACTAAATATGTGTAACATGACTAATGTCACCGGTACCATGCCCTAGCTGGACATTATCAAGTTTAAAATTAGGATTCACAACACTTACATTAATTAGTAAAGAGCTCAAAAAGAAAACTGTCAATAGCAGGTTAAATTATTTTGTGTCATTGTGGATTCAATTAGCATTTGAGGTTTTCATTAGTACCACCAACCTAACACTATTGTGTACAACATTGAAAACATTCAAACACGCTTACTATGATCTTTTAACTCAATTTAACAGTTTAAAAATATGTTGAAGATAGTATCTAATATTTATTCAAAAACATGAAGATTAGGCAGAATTAAAAAGAATTTTAGATCCAAATTTAAAAACATAGATAATAATCTAACTGAATTTATAATAACCTCATTAAAATATTAAAACAAATGTACAACTTTTTAGAAGTATCAATCTTGTATTTGCTTGCTTTACTAGGCAGAAAATATAAGCAGATTACAAAAAAAATCATAAAAGGACTACTTTTCTCATCATTACCACCATTACAATTCTTTTTTTACTCGTCAACAAGTATTTTGATTTAAAAACATTTGAAAACTATACCACATGCTTGCATTGTATCAAATCAATTTGACATTAAGATGCTCTATTTTTTTTGCTTTAAGAGTGATGACCTATTTTGACAACATATTTTATTATGTAACATGTATTATTGAAATAGTGGAAAGTGTTTGGAGGGTCACACTCTTAAGGAGCAAAGCATCCCTAAAGAGTTGATCCAAGAACTCCTCTTCAAGAAGGAGGAAGACTGCCAAAACTAAAAATGCCTGTGGAAATTAAGTTAGACAAGTGATGTGATCCCTTATTTTAACTGAGGCAGTTTATAAAAATTGTCCACCCAGAAAGGTCAAGAGTTACACATGGTGGAAGAAAAATGTCACAACTTCCAACCAATTTCCATTTTTATTGTATTTTAAGCAAGCGTTTCAAGTGTCATTTGAAGCTCATTCTGATTTATGTTACATTGTATAAAAAAAGATAACTGTTTGGGCGACCTAAGATAACCATACTTCAAACAGCAGTTCTTATATTTTTTTATGTGAAAAAGATCCTGCATAATATCCTAAAGCCTTAAGAAATTGTATCGTTTCACCAGGTTACATATAGGTAGCTTAGGTTTCTGATAAAGGCCTACCCACAGGATTTCTATTCTTCCATCCATCCATACATGCATTGTGAGTCTTCGCTTATTATTTATTTACAATTCAAATAGATTAGGTATGTAAATATTTCCCAAAATTGATGTTTAAGCATCTGTAGAACGTAATATAAAATGTAGTCTATGAAATGACCAATGTTTAATACTTTGTAGGTACATTTGTAATAGGATAATGTCCTATTATAAATGGTTATACAACCACTGCAAATTAATGATTTGTTCATAAAACTATAGCAAATAAACAAATAAGCACTTAATACATAATCACCAAAAAATTATAAAAAGTTTATTCCAAATATATTATTTTACTCTTCCTGTTTGTGTTTAAACAGCAACAAAAAGCTTCGTAAACTGCCCAACTTCTTCATCATGAACTTGGCGGTGAGTGACTTCCTAATGGCTTTCACGCAATCTCCAATTTTCTTCATCAACTGTCTCTACAAGGAGTGGATGTTCGGAGACATTGGTAGGTCTGATTTTTACTCAGTAAAAAAGACAAATTCTCTTTAAATTAGACTTTGTTTATTTGTTTATCTCATTGTGTGTTCCTTATAGGCTGTAAGATATATGCTTTCTGTGGTGCCCTTTTTGGAATTTCTTCCATGATAAACCTTCTGGCAATATCGATTGAACGGTATCTGGTCATCACCAAACCACTGCAGACCATGCACTGGAGTTCTAAACGGAGAACAATTTTTTCAATTTTTCTCATCTGGTTTTATTCTTTGGTTTGGAGTCTGGCTCCTCTTGTTGGCTGGAGTAAGTTTCCTAACGCTTTTAACATAACAATGCCTTTCTATCTCAATAAGGCTGCACATATAAGAAAATATTACCTTCCTACAAATGTTACTACATAAAATTTGATCACTAGCTAAGACATGCAAACATTAATTATTTGGACATGTTGCAAGATTTACCCATGGAGAATATAACTTATTATCTTACTACACTATGGAAGAAACTTTTTCTGCTATAATGAATGTATTTTAATTTACAAACACTTTCAACGGATAACAGACTTATTTTTCAAATTAATTTCCCAGTTGAGAGCCCTAATAGAGCAATTAATAGCAATTACCAAAAGCCTCATCCACTCTTGGAAAACGTGGATTCAAAGGGAAATGTAACATAACCTTTTCTGATGCAAATAAAGACAAACATTTTCACCCTTAATTCCAATACTTACACAACATTGTTTCTTAGAATGTGTTTAATTTCCTCATGTTTAGGCATAACTACCATCCATAAAACAGAAACAGTGAAGTGGCAGCTTCTATGATAAAAAGACAAATATAATCAAACTCACTTAACTGACTCCAGTAATAATTAGAACAATCTGTAAACTACCAATAAATTAAGGAAATCAGTGCAGGTGGATGTATATTTGGTTGCAAGAAACCCTCAGAAAATGTTTTCATCTAACATGGTAACTAATCCACCTTAAACAACACAATCAGATCAATCCAGCTTTCTGTAAACATTCATTTATCTGATTTCTCTTTTTACCGTTTAGGCTCCTATATCCCAGAGGGCTTGATGACATCGTGCACATGGGATTATGTTACATATACAACAGCGAACAGAAGCTACACCATGATGCTCTGCTGTTTTGTCTTCTTTATACCACTAGGAATTATCTTTTACTGCTACCTTCGAATGTTTCTATCTATACAAAAGACTGGCAGGTAAAATATATATATATATTATCCTCGCGTACATGTGACTGTACCTTAATTAAAAGTTTTCTTCCTACTTAATTTACAGGGAGGTTGAGCGTTTGGGCACTCAGGTCAGAAAAACCACTCTAATCAAACAAAAGTCTATCAGGAGTGAGTGGAAATTGGCAAAGATTGCCTTTGTTGTCATTGTGGTGTATGTCCTCTCCTGGTCACCGTATGCCTGTGTCACACTGATTTCCTGGAGTGGGTAAGATCAATTTAAGGATTCTTTAAAAAAATGTTTTGGTGTCGTATGGATTTTTTTTTTTCTTCACAATTCTCAAATTATTTTTAAGACAAGTTATTTAGAATCACACCTAACAATGAAAAATGTACGATACATTTGAGAACAAAGGTAGCAACCAGGACTTTTAACCCTTATCATGAATAAATGTACTTAATTTTGCCTTAGAATCTCTGAGATTGTACACATCTCACAAAAAAGGTAAAAAGAGAAACAAATAAGAAACATTTTCTCTTTAATTTATTATGTAGGACATCAAACTACAATGCAAGAGATTTTCCAATAATTCCTGCTTGTATTACAGGAACTGAATTATAATGGAATATATATAATCCACAACACTGTAAAACTGTTAGTGAGTCATCTGCATTGCATGCAAAGACTGTTCTTTTAAAGAAGATTAATCTCACTGGTAATACTCATGGGAGTATTTTCAGGCGGTATTACAGTGGCAAACATTGCATATTTTCACTATAAAATAAAAACATGTTAGACCCATGGAGCATTTTTCAGTCGTCAACATAAATACATTAACAAGTATCACAGACATTTTGCTAATAGCTAATTTATTGGGAATAAAACTGATCTCTGAAACAGTTTTTTTTATGAGACATTATTTGCTATTGTGTCACCTAGAAGGAAAGTACCATTTTATGAGATATGATTGAAGTTGAAGATGTGGAATGTACTCATTCCACCTCTACTTATTATTCTTATTCCAACCTTCAGCAAGCCTATTGTACCTTTGACCATTTGCAGGATTACAATGAAGTTGCTTCAGTTTGAAATTACATTTTTTCCAGGTTATTTTCTAGGGACAAGGCCCATATATGCAACAACAGAAACACATCTAAACACATGAGCAAACATGATCAGAAGGATTAAACCAACTGTCCCTCGCAGATGGCACAAGTTAATCTCTATCCAAACATGACTCCTTATTACATCACAAAAGAAAGAAATAAGAGTTATATTGCACTTTTTTTATTTTATTTTTTACAATAAAAGCTAAACTAACAACTGCAGGAAGCTAAATAAAATTTTTAATTTGGTACTGGACTAAAGAATGTTTTAAATGTGTTTTTTCTTTTTTTTTGTCTCATTTAGTCATGCCAACATTTTGTCGCCATACTCCAAGGCTGTCCCAGCTGTGATTGCAAAGGCTTCTACAATTTATAACCCAATCATCTATGCCATCATACATGACAAATACAGGTAACAAATAATAAAAAGACACAACTAAAGATGAAACAGACTTATGTAGACCCACAATTCTAATACTCATATTTAGCCTGGTTTGTTTTGAGTTTCCCATGAGGTCACACAAGGAGGCAGCGGGTTTGAGGCAGCATAAAAATCTTAACAATTGGTGGGCATCTTCTTAAATCAAATAGTGTGAATTATGAGATAAAAAGCATTTTATATCAACATCATACTGTAGTAAAGCATAATAGTATTTTAATGTATGTAAACCTCTGACTAAAAAAGAAGGTTTAGAAATTGTCTCAGGTATTTTGATGTTTAGCAAATAAAAGTCATTTTGGTAACCATAACTGACCTTAAATAGTTTTCTTTGAAAAATGAAAGAGAGAAAAATGCTTGTTGGATTTTCATAAATTGCATGTAATATCTACTTTCAACTGTATGTACCATATGCTGTCTATTCTTTAACTCAACAGGATGACTCTGGCAGAAAAAGTTCCCTGTCTATGGTTTTTATTTCCCGCGCCAAGGAAGGAATGCCTATCGTACTCCATCAGTGAGTCCTCTCTGAGGGACTCCATCATCAGTAGACAGTCCAGTGCTTCCCGTACTCATTTTATTAACGCTACAACCAACCGATTTGACATGGTAATGTTTCACAGATTTCTACACTCGTTCATAATAATGGGTTTTAATCCATGTAATATGAAAGATGTACAAAAATTAGTGAGTGCATTTATGTGTATTTTCCTTTATGTTGCCACTTGATTTCAAAAGTTTCTTGACCTTCGAAAGCTCAAGTTGAAGCTTTGACATTTTTTAACAGATGTTGAAGGATGTGGAGATGGAACACTTTGGGAGAAAATCAGGAGAGTCCTTCAAAAGCATGTCGTCATACAGGCAGTCTTACAGAGGCAGGTCCTGTAAGAGGTTATCTGAACAGAAAATATTTAATAAGTACACACCAGAGAAGGTGAGATCTTGCAGTTCAAAAAGTTATTACTTGATTAGAATAGTACTGGTTGATTAATCCTAAAAAATAACACTTTTTTATTTTACTATGATCTTCATGTGTATAGTATCCACCTACCATGAGTGACCCACTGAGCAACCACAACCATGACCTGGTTTCCAGCTCTCTGACCATTGCTACTCTACCTTTACTTGTTCTTACAAGAAAGCGCAGTGAGAGCCTAAGCAATGACATTTCAAACACGTGTAATGACAATCAAAACATCAAAGACCAACGGTGCAGCCAGAAGAGCAGCTCTTTTGACTCTTTGAATCTTGGGAGAAAACCTTTTGCCGATCCTAAGTCGGCTCAGTGTGTTCCTCGAATAATCGTTATCAGTCCCACCTCTGAAAGCAGCACCATCAACGATAGTGTCCGCTTAGAAGACAGCATTGAGGCAATAGAAAACAATGTTTTTGTAAGTCTAAACTTCTCAACAGAAGTATTTGAGGCAGTTAAACTACTCTCTTGACCACATGTAAATATATATGTCTATTTTTGAACTATAAGACATCAAATACGTGCATGGTCAACTCCCTATCCTTTTCCCCCCGGAGTGTTGAACTTCCTAGTGTGTGTCTCCTAGATGTCTCCTTTGATGCAGAGACTGCAGTGGAGAAGAATATCTGGAGGATTAAAATAAAACAGTTTCAAGTTCTTTGTAGTTGGGAACTGTATGCTCGATATTCCACTGTAAAAGTGTATATAGATTGAAAATCCACAGAATACATTTTTTTGTTCCCCTTTACTCCTGAATTAGAACAAAATTGAAGGAGAGTGAAGCAATATCATGTTTTCCCCAGTGTGCTTGAAGCTAAGATATGGATTTTTTGTTGTCATACTAGTTCCTTAAGGCCACAGGGAGTAGATTTACACTGGAAACAATTCAGCAGTTTAATGAAAAGTGAAGCCATTCAAAGCCTCAGGAAAAGTACCCCCCCCCATAAAAAACAAAAAAAAAACAAAAAAAATAACCTATAACATTTCTCTCTGCACTCAATGTTCTGATACTTGCCTGTCGTAGAAAATCCTTTAAAATCAGTAGCAACAACATAAATCATCTAAGATTTGATAGTGTTGCAGATGCAAGTGCATCTCAGCAAATCAGAACAAATGATATAATCAGAACTATGTAGCATTATTGCAAGAATTCACTTTGAACAAAAAAAGTATGTTGTAAAGATACAGTATACACCGAGTTTGTCAAATTATTGAGGAGGTTTCTTCATGGGGCATATGGATTGCGACAAGGTGAAAAAAGTGAATAATTGCGTTTCCTTAGATTGAGAATCCTTTAAAATAAACAAGGATTACAACTTTTGTATTTTCCTTTTTCTTCTGCCTGAATTTGAGTAAATTAAATACATTACAGTATATAATTCTGTATATTATATAATACAAGTGTGTTTTAATTTGTTGTGAACTGGTGATATAGATATAAACTAACTTAACCTAAATTACGCTGAAATGGTACAATTCCTATTATTTTTTGAATAATTTCGATGTTAACAGCCTACACTCAAAGTTTCCCAGTGATTTAGACATTTTTTTATGGTCAAACTGGGTTTTTTAACAGGAGGTCCATCTATCTGTGTTTCCACATCATTTTGACAAATGACACCACAGATTGGTCACAAACCAACATTTAGCTTTTAAAAATATCAAACACTTGAAACAGTTAAAACTTGAAAACCCAAAAATATTTTTGAAACAATCAGACAATAAATTTGATATATTTCCAACCCAGGCTTTTGAAAAAGCTTTGGTTTAGATAACTTAAGTGGTATGTTGCCTAACTTCCAATTGGAGGGTCATTGGTTCAAATCCAGCCCATGGCAAAATACACCACAGTGTGAGTCTTTAGGCAAGACCCTTTGTGCTGGCGCTGCAAATGGCTGCATTGGTGTAATTACACCAAAACAAATTCTTACCATGTCCTGTATGTACCTGGCAAATACAGCTGATTTAATCTTTAATCTTTGTTGATATCAACGAAGTAGATTAGCTATTATTACAGTCTGTTGACTACAGAATCAAAGCCACCAACGCTTCTTTATTTTTCGGGATCTGTAGATTAAAGCTACCAGATTAAATTAATGTATGTTATGTAAAATGTAATAAACCTGGTATAATTTGCACATTCTTCATATCAATGTCACTATTGCTCTTCCCACATAGGCTGAAATTCACATTGTTACTGTTTGTTCTTTAAATCATCTTTTCCCATATCCTTTACTGTAATTTGCTGTAGATGGGTTGTATGATGGTTTTAAATTTCGGACTCTTGCTGCTGTATCTTATGCTTTGTTTCTCATTGTTTACTATTGTTTAGACTATATTTTTGGTACAACATGATATCTATATTGTATGCATATTGCCAACCAAAGAGAGCTTTATGAACGTAATAAAAACAATTTTCAAATAAACATTATGTGACTGAAAGTAATAAACTGGGTTTAATTTCTCCTCTGGCTTAAATTTTTTTTCCCATACTCTGAAATGAAATATTGTCACTTTAATGTATCCAAATTCAAACAATGTTTAGCATATTTGCTGAAAAGACAGTATAAGCACACACCGCAGTAGTCAAACCATGCATACTTGGTCATCCAAGAACGTCAACTAAAAGGCTTAACACAACAAATGACTGTTGCATTTTCAGACTGACAAGAATATGACGACTAAATATTGTTATCATTGAACTTTATACTTCAATTTTTATGAAATTACTAAAAAAAGGCTAATATAACATTTTGATAGAAGAAGAAATATAAACTTAATTTTAATTTAAACCTTAGAGAGAACGAAAATGCTTGAACATTTATCTTCCATCCAGATGTCCATTTGTCTTCCAAATCTCCTTTGCTCTTTTCTGTGTCAGCCGGGACTAAAATCATTCCTGTGAGAGAGAGATGATGTTTGTTGAACAGGTCAGCAGTCCATTTCAAGGAGTTGTCAGTATGACTTGAAAAGAAAACTATAAAATAAAAGAGAGAAATCAATTGCATCATGTTATTATCTCATGCTTTCACAGTGTCAGGTCATGGGGGCAGTTTATGCCAAGGGACCTACACCTACCTCTCCACTGCCACTTGGGTCAGCTCCTCTGGGGGAATCCAAAGGCATTCCCAAGCTATCAGAGAAACACCACCGTGTCACCTTGGCCCCCTGCTGGATCGGACCTGCGCTGGAACACTTCACTGGAGACGTCCAGTAGGCATTCTCTCCAGATCCAATAGCCATCTCAACGGGCTCTTCTCTATGTAGAAAGAAGTGGCTCTAGTCACCTTGGCCCCCTCCTGGATCGGACCTGCGCCGGAACACTTCACAGGAGACATCCTCACCAGATCCCAATAGCCATCTCAACGGGCTCTTGTCTATGTAGAAAGGAGTGGCTCTAATCTTAGCGCCTTCCTTAATAAACAGACTTCTCACTCTATCTCCAAGGGAGATACTAGACACCTTGCGAAGAAAACCTATTTGTATTTGAGTTCTTGTTCGTTCAGTCACTACTTAAGGTTTCTGATCATAGATATAGGTAGGAACATAGAATGACTGGCTCAGCTCTGTTTTCACTGCAACAGACTGTTACAGCATCTACATTCCTGCGGATAATGCACCAGTCCGTTATTCAATCTCCTGCTCCTTTTTTCTCTCAATAAATGATACTCCTCCACTTGAGGCAATACTTTATTCTCATGCTGAAGAAGGCAATCTATCGTTTTGCAGCATAATACAATCCTCTTGTATCTGGAGGTTCTGACTCTTCGCCCAACGGCTTTACACTCACCAGCAAACTGCTCCGGTGAAAGCTTGAGCCAGCAGGACCACAATATCTAAAAACAACTGATACCCGATCCTACAGCCGCCGAAAAGATGCTATCAACACCTTGGCTACATCTAAAAATTCTGTCTTTAAAGGTTATGAAACTGAACTGTGATCAACTGGCAGTCATAAACCACCATGTTTTACATGAATCTGAGGTTTAATTATCTAATGAAACCTGCTGTCCAGAACCCCCAAACAGAGCTATAGGGATACTCACAAATTTGATTTACAGGGTCTTTGTTATGGACAATCCATGATGAGTACAGAACATTGCTCTGGATGAGATCAGGCTACATCAGGACCACATCCTTTCAAGTCTCAATGTCATTGCCCATGTAAGCATTGAAGTACGTCAGCAGAACAATAGATTGCCCAAAGGGAACACTGTCCAGTCCCGCTACCAAGGATGGATAATCTGAACAGTCAGGACTCATACACCCACACGTAGGTGGAGAAAGAATACCCTCTCAGTCACCAGTCACTACGATGGAAGAGTACAGTCTTAAGTAGAAATATGTTCAACCCCTCTCAATCTCCCATACCAGCTCTGAATCCTTCCACAAGAAAGAGCTGATATGCCACATCCCAAGTGCCAGCTTATTTAGCTGAGGGTTAAACAGCCACTGCCTTTAAGTCCATTGGAAGAAAGATCCATGGTATAGCGTATTGAACATTTTAAACTGAAACTGCATTCGTCAATTTGCTTTCACAAACAAAAAAACAATTTTTACACTGATATATTCCTCAGGCAACTTGGATTTTTGTGCACCAAAGAAACACACAAGGGAACATACGACTGCAAGACTGTTACTATACCATGGTTTTCACTTAATATTTTTTTGAAGTATAGCTACTCTTGATTAAAGATATTGATTACCCAACCCACTGTGGGTAACCTCAAAGAACAAAAACTATATTTCAACCAAAAGGCATAAGATACAAATGCACACCTACAGTTTATGTTAAAGGGAGATCTCTTGTTTGTACATTAACTTTGTGGTTATATTTTTTCCGAGCCTGTTGTGCCATGTAGAAGCCGTGCAGAGTGTTGTACTTAGGATTTATATTGGAAAAAAAAAGGATTTGGCAGAGTAGTTTTTCTGTCTAAAATGAATTATTTTGTAACTTTTTTAAATTAGTAAATATTTTTTTCATTTATGTACTTAAAAATAGCACATTTGCACATGACTTTATATTAACTACTTTATATTTAACTACTTATTGATAAATATTATATCAGATGCTATGATCAGGTACTTGACTGGCACTTTTCTGAAATAGTTTTGTACTCATACTTGAGTATTCTCTTGAACAGCAACTTTTTACATTTACTTTAGATTAAAAATATGTAAAAGTAGTTCTACTTGAGTATTATTTTTGACTACTCTACCAACCCTTTTTTGCAATTTACAAAACTGATTTAAAACAATGCCAGCAAAATACCATAAGAGGGAGTAAGACAGCAACATTTACTATTTGGGTTCTTCACATGCTTTTCAAGTCATAATAAATCAAGTATAATAATAATAAAAAAACAAACAAACAGAGAAAATGGTCTCACAAGAGCAAAAACAGGGAATAAAAAATTTGCAAATTACTTCTTAATGGGGCAAACCATTAAGAAGGGGGGACATCGTACATGTGTTTTTGCAGGTACACTCCCCTGCTTTTCTTCATTGCGACAAGGTATTACATGTAGTACGCTGTATCTGTGTGCTTAGTGGAAAAAAAAGACTAAAATTGTTTTTCAGCAGAATGCTTGTTTAAATGCATTAGACAGTGTAGAGCATATTCTCTTCAATTACCAGGGCCCTTGTTGCTTTCAAATTTATGTCTTTGTTATGTTTTCATATTCAAAGTTTCTTCCCCAGAGTAGTTGTACTTCAAACTACTTTAATAGGCTGTTAACTTACTACTTTTTGTAGCCTCAGTTTGGGTTTGATTAGAAGGTTCTTTCACACATTTGTATAGATTGGGGTGTTTCTATCCAAAAAGCTTTATATGTTAACTGGTCAAAATTAAAATGTATTCCCATTTAATGATATAACAAACATTACATGCCTGTTGAGAGTTCTTATTTTTTTTATTCTCTTGAAATTGGCTTGGAGCACTCTAACCATGCATAATTCATTATCCATCAAAGTCTGGGTCATGACATTGAGTAGTACTGAATGAATTTACTTTTAGTAAGCAAGGAATAATTAAGATAATAGGATGTTTAAGACATTGTGTTAAAAAAAAATTATAAATGTGATTAGCACACGTTACAGTATATTTTACATTCAATTACATGTAAATGATGTACAAATGATGGAGGGCAAAGAGGCAGTACGCTGGTAGATGAAGGTCATAAAAAAGGATCTCTATGGTTACCAGTTGTGTAAACAAGATGTCCTGGAGGTTTTTTGCTTTGGTTAGGTTTGACAAGGGTACATGATGTAATGAGAATACTATCAGAGAGACATAATCCCTCCAATACTTTGATGAAGATCACATAGTCAGAATGATCCAATCACCAACAATACAATTTTTTTTAAACATTTGGAACACTTGAACAAATGTTTCTTCTCTTTGCGGTAAGAGTGTTTAACAGTAAAAGGCCAGTAATTGCCACGTGCCTTTACACAACAAGTTCCTAGATTTAATCAAGGAAAAGATCAACATCATCATATAGCATTGTTTCGCCCCAATTAGATTCATTATCTCATCGCTATTCATCCTTCACACAGCCCATGGAAGTTTTTATTTGATTTGCAAAATTAAATATTTATTTTAACCAGTGTTAAAATACTGTATTTTTGTAAAAAAGTATCTATCCCACATATTTATTTGACAGTTTGTCTTGTGGCTCGACCTGTCGATTGCGAGAGGATTGCAGGTCGATTGCACTGAATTAAAGGCAGTAGATGACCATGTTCATCCTTCCGTTTGTCTTTTGATTCACATACAGGGCAGGAAACTAATGCGCATTTAAGGAAACAAAACACGCTAACGCTACGTTAGCTTTGCGTTTGTCGCAGGAACAGGGGGACGGAAACAAGAATAAGGAACCAGGAGAACAACAGGGAGATGGACACGAAGTAAAAAGGGAACATAATTGGAGAATCAAGCGGTGAGTAGACTGAAGAACCAGGTGTTTATACTGGGAGTGTAAGAGGTGGAACAAAGACAATGAAATGTCTTGATTATATAACATATTACAGTTGTGTGTGATAATGGGAGAAGTAGACTGAGGGAGAGAGAGACCGAGAGACCACAGAAATAACTGGAGAACAAAGGGAGGGAGAACAACATAGAATTGTAGAACAGTGAGACCATGTCATAAAGCTAAATCACAACAATGAGGAAGATCATAAAGTGTAATCAAGGGCATTAATAAGAAATACATTTCTTTAAAAAGCTGTTAAGAGGTTAACTGACAATTTGTTAAAGGCAGGGAGGAAGATGAGTGGATCACAACTGAAGATGAGTTAAGGTTTGCATAGTATTCTCCATGGGTAAGCCAGCTATAAATAGGCTTGTCACGTGATTAGAGGTGGGTTAAGGCATGACACATGCCATCTATGGTAATACTTGACTGAAAGTGTTACTGTTGTTTTCTATATATGTAATTATAGTACATTGAAATCACAAAGATACTCAATCAGACTCGCAAATTATAGTTGATATAGAATATGTGAATGGACCTAAAGGAAATAGAAGTGTGAGAAATCCAATTCGGTGTCTAAATGTCTTTAGAAGCGTAACAGTCCAAATATAGATCAGGTTGTAGCGGTGTCAATCCACCACTAAATTGAAAATAGAAACATTGTCGATAAATACAAACACACAATTTAGAAGAATTAATTAAAATCTTGTGCTGGTTTTCATTTGATACGTTTAAAATCAGTACTAATGTGTAACCAAAACCATTGTTTTCTGCTAGTGGAAAAGCATCATTGTTCTACCACTTTTAGTTACTTAGCTCTCAGATAGGAGGTTGACAGAATGGTGTGGGGCAGCTGACGTCTGCAGTCTTAAGTGCTGTATGGTCTCTTTGACGTTTGTGCTCCTTATATCCCCAAGGAAACATTAGACTTGGCTTTTAAATGGCTATCTTAGAATGACCTAGCTTTGACCCCAGCCCTTAGCAGTTGTGTTTACAGAAAGTCCTGTTTGTGTCTTTGTGACTGTACCACCTGCCTGTAAAAGTACAAAAAAAAGTTTTAATTTCACTCTTCTGTCCGTTTTCAAGTACATTATTTAAGAATTGAGTTGTTTGTCTCCTGGAGCACTTGTCTGTCCATCTGTGATGGCTGGAATAAAAGCATCAAATATTTCCTCCTTTCACTGGTTGACATAGCTTAATGTCATAGAAGATTTTTGAGAAACAATTTTTTTAACACGTAAAGCTGCAATAAAGTGTTATAGGTTATAGATGCTGTTGTAAAAATAGAGAAAAAGCAAACTATGTGTGATTAACTGTACAAAAATGGGTGAAGGGATTAGCTGTAGGTTTATATTAGTCTGAAAGGGTCAGACAGATTAGATTAGGGCCAGACAAAGTAATGTCTCAAAAATAAACATCTACGCTGGTGTTTGTTGTTCTATTTGTAGAAACTGTAATAGCAAGAAAAAGAAAATAGTTCCACAGATAACATATTTAATCTATTTTACCAAAAAATAAATAATAAAAATTGCTGCAGAAAGCCTGTCTATGACATGACATTTGCTTTTAAGTATCTTTTGTGAAAATCAAGCTTTTTTAAACCTAACATGCAAACAGGAAAGAAGGGATTGCTATCAAGAGATAATTAAGTGCTACGTTCTGCTCAATGCTCTGAATAGCTGTTGTAACATGCTCTGGAAAAAAAAATCTGACTAAATAACATTAATATTATTTAGAGCACTGTCTTTGTCCCATGTTTATCCTGGAATGATTTTTATACACCACAGATTACATTTCCCATAAGGTTGAGAACATTTGTGCATAATCTTTGTGGGTGGGTTAGGCTAGCTTTTGGGTTCAGCTGTGAGAAAGGTGATACCTCCTTTATTATGTGGCTGATTTATAAAAAGGTCAGAATGGTAGATTATCATCCTATTAGTCTCAGTGTGACCATGTGTGTGTCTGGCAGCAGGCTGCTAAGGATGCAGAGAATTGAACATATGGGGACTGGAATAGCCCATTGGAGAGGACAAAAGACTGTAGGATGTCTGAGTTTCTCCTTCTGCACACTCTCTATTGTTAAGGTTTGGTATGATTATCTGGTGTCCCACACATCTCCCATTGTTCTTTTTGCAACAGATTTTAGCCCCTGGCCATATTTGAGACCACAATCCGGTGATAGACCATTTTACATAAAAAGATCATTAAGTGGAAAAAAATTAATCCACAAAGAACCAGTACACTCATCAAGCAATACTGAACATTTAATTATACATGCAAAAAAATCTGTCATTTAATAGTAAGATGGTAATTTCATCATTAGGTATTGAAGGAAACATATAGCAGAACATTTAGGTCACATAAAATAACAGATTTGCTAGAATCTGAGAAAAAGTATTGTCCAAACATTCATTAATAAATTATCAATAATACGTTTTCACAGGTTACATGTTGCTTTGAGTTTATGGAAAAATGAATAAATCCTCAGTGGTCAAACAGCACCTCTAGAACATCCTTTCCACCAACAGCTGGTTCTGCGCTGGTGCTAGAGCCGGTTCGTGGCTGGTTCCAACTGCGAACCGTCAAAGAACAGTTTGTTTTCCACACACTGGTGCTGGCCGGAAAGCTATGTCATTACGTCGCTCCGTGTATATACGGAGCGACCATTATCCAGTAGATTAAGCGCCAAATCCAACCGCCACAAGAACACAACAACACCTCTTAAGCTTGATAATAATTGCTCGCCACTGTGACCATACCCTCTAGCAGCTATCCATCGCTGGATGTATTGAAACACTGGTTTGGTCCTTGAAGCCCCCTCAAGTTTATTTTGCACTTCAATGGAGGACCACACTGCGAGCAGCAAATTTGTCTCCTCCAATGACCACTGCTGCTTTGACTTCAGGTCCATTTTGTTTCTTTTGCAATAGAACGGTCGCACAAGCAACTCCAGTGTTGTTTAAAAACTGCGCTCTTTACCTGTTTATGGGCTATTAGTTGTTCCGTAGCCCCGCCCCCAGTACCTGACGTCATCACGTTGAACCGGTTCTTTCCTATGGCTCCCCAAGGAGTTGGGGCTAGCTAAGCAGCAGTTTGCAACCAGTTTGGTCAGTGGAAACACAAAGAACCGGTGCTAACTCTGGCTCTAACACCGAACCAGCACTGGAACCAGCTTGGTGGAAAAGGGGTATAGTATGTCTGTCAGGAAATCCGTGCTGTACTTTTGTATGCATTATCTACACCTCTTACAGGTATCCACCAGAGTGAGCTAAGGAGAACACCTGCAGGTCTGTGGGCTCATTTCAAGCAGCTGTACAATTATACAAGTGTAGTTCATCAACTTTAACATTGCTTGTTAAAAAGGTACTGGTTGGAGTAATTTCATACAGAGTGTTAATCATTGTGGTAACTTAAATCTCTCCAGTGATTCCAGTCGTTATCTTGCTGTGCCAAAAACTTGAGTAATCCTTTCTATTTAGTCCTTCTTCAAAGTTTTTTCATGACTCACCTGACACCTTGTCCATGTTCCCTCCTGGACATACCCTTGTGAAACCTAATCTCAGCAAAAACTTCCAGGACATCTTGTTTCCACAACTTGTAACCATAGAGATCCTTTTTTATGAACTTCATCTACCAGCGTACTGCCTCTCTGCCCTTCAAAAGCCCTGCAGCATCCACAATCAATGCTCTCTGTTGTCCTCCTACCACTGTCTTCCAGCAGGATCCCCAGATGCAGACACAAGCCAGCGAACTTGGGATCAATTCACCACTGTGTACCAGCGAGTTAATTGATTCTGTTACAGAACTTTCCTCTTTTTGCCATCAGCCCTCAATATATATATATATACATCCATTATCCTTGTGTGGCTGAACATCATTGCTACTACATAGAGTAAATGCCCTATGACCTATATCAATATAAGCTACTAGAAGTCCAACAAAAATGTAATAAACGTTTGGATTTTACAATCATTCTTTGCTTTCCTAAGTCTAAATTGAAAATTATCCAAGCAGATGCAGGTTAGGTAAGGTCACAATGATGCCCGTTAAATAGGAGAACAAACTTAACAATACATTCTAAAACAGTCTATTGTTCTACAATGTTTCTGTTGAACATTTTGAAAAGTGGAATCGTAACCCCCAAAAAGGGGTGATATAGCACAAAAATGTTATGGGGGATTTGAATCACCTGGCCAAACCTGTAAATGTAGTCTACTCTTGATGTTGTATGTCATGCAGCTTATGTTCCTCACTGGTGCCTGGTACTCTCTAATTTTATTTTTCAAGATCATTACTGAATGATCTATTTAAGTGTTAATTTTTTATCTGTTTTCTAAGATTAAATAGATATTACAAGGTGGAACTACTGGTATATAAATGTTGTTATATAATCAGAGTTATCCCTACTTATTTATTTTTATGGTCTTTGTTTCTAACAGATAATTTAACACTGGTGGAGCTCTGGTCCTTTCAGTTTTTCAGATGCAATAAATTTACTGATAGCAAAAATGACACTGACAAAGGACTACAAAATATTTAAATCAGATTTTTCTTCCTTGAGGTTTGCAACATTTTTGTGTCAAATGATTAGTTGTAGTGACTTTAATGCTGTGTCAGGGTGTGTTCAGGATTAATCCTAATGCAGAGACGGAGGCAGCAACTGACGAAGGTGGAGATTTATTCATTCAACTGAAGACACAGGAATCACGGAGCACAGGATGACGACTAGGATTATATCACGAGGAGACACAAGGTAAGGTAACAAAGGATCCAGCGGTGTGTTACAAAATGAACCGGGTATATACACAGACAGAATGAGTAGTGGAGCAGAGGGAAAACTAAATTGATTGATCTGATACATGTGCGAGTGATAATGAAAAAAACAGGGAGAGACAGCACAGGTGAACTGGAGTGGAAAATAGAACCAAAGAAAACAATAATAATAGATAACAGAAGTGCTAGATAAACTAAAATGAACACATATGTTGAACCTAACAATAAATAACGAAGAGAACGCTGACTAATCACAACACAGAATACATAACGCACTAACCCAAAGCAAACAACAACACAAGACAACAGGGATCATGAGATGCTGACTAATTTAGGATAGTAAGTTTGATAAATATGATTTAAAGAAATAATATAAAGAAATATAGAAATATTTAGAGAAATAATATAGTTTCTCTCTCTTTGTCTCTTCTTTTTTACTTGCTTCAATACCCTTTTTTTGAGGAAAAAATACCTTGTCCTATCTACTACATCTTTACCCATGTTAGATCTCTTTTTGATAACCAGCTTGAATGGACTAGGTGCATGTGTGAGCAAACCACTGTTTTAGAAATGCAACACAAAATTATTTTTTTGTTGGCTTCTTTCTGAAGAGACTACATTAGGCTGGTCTAATGCATGCAGTGGACAGCGATAAAAGCCATGAATTGCTCTTTGTATGTGTACTGCAGACTGAATTACGTCAGGATAATAAATAAATATCTAATTAGGCCAGTTCTTTATGGGCATAACTACAAAGTCAATAGTGATCTTTCTGCAATAAAAATATAAACTGAAGAAAATCCAATACTGAGGGAGAAGAATTGGTAAATGAAAAAAAATAATGAACTTCAAATAAATAAAGTGAAGAATGTGTGCCGCAATTGGCTCCAGATTGTGTATCCACATAAGCCAAAATGCACAAGGGATCATGCTAGAGTTTGTGTAATTTAATTTCTTGATTGTACAATTTTATTTCTTTAGCCTTTAAATAGAGAAAAGCTGAGAAAACACTTTCGATTCTCATGCATTATGTATAACATAATTAAAACAGACCTGTTCAAACAAAGAGTTCCAATTAACAACCTGCTAGCCTTTGCGTTCTTGTTAGAATGACTATGCTGGAGAGCTGAAACAAATTTCCAACAGGATTGAGAGAATCTTTTGTTTATATGACTTCATCAACCTCAGGGAGATCCTTTTCATTTAAGCCTCTGGGATGTGTTCTTTGGTCTTGATCTCATTACAGCTCGTTTCACCTTAAAGCAAGCAGCCAACAGCAATGACTTCACGTGCCCAAAATATCCAGATGAAAGATAAACTGGTCTCTCTCTACTTTGCTCCCCTCATCACCGTCCCCTCTCTCCCCTCTTGTCATTTTCTGTGTATCATGCTCTCACAGTCTTTTGCATAATCCATAATCCCCCCCCCCCCCGATCCCCTTATATACTTTAATCTCACCCCTCATATCATATCCTTCATTTCTCCTCCCCTTGCTGAATCCCCTCCTTTCTCCCCTCCCACAGTGACCTCTGCTCATTCCTCATCTCCCCTCCCTACCTTCTTTTTCTCCCCTCCTCCACTTTTCCCCTCCCACTGTCATTAACTATAGTATAAAAAAGCATTGCATCCCTCAGTGGCTTTCTCACACACAGTAAAATTTCTTTAAAGAGGAGGGTGCAGTGGAAACTGGGAATTACACCGTCTGTGGTACCTGACTGGAACAGTGGTTGTCTCTGGAAGAGGTATGTTATTTGACCTTATATTTTAATGAAACCAACTTGTAGGGAAAACAATGCTGTTGTGAATTTACTTTAAGAAGGTGTTTATGTGGAAGGAAAGACGTTTGTAAAAAAGCATTTAACGGTGGAGAAAGCTGTTTAGACAAGTAATGTCAAATATTATTTATACATGTTAACTATTTAATTTGAACACATATCCCATTGTCTTTGCATAATTTTTTGTATAATTATTACCTTTTCATCCACTGAATATTTTATCTTACTGTGTCTCACTGTACAAAAACATATTTTATATAAATCTCGCAGACCTTTTAAAGTCATATAATTATTTGATCTAGTGTGTGTTTTTGTCTGCTACCAGCTTATTTTTTCGTGATCAATACCAATTAAAGACACCATGAGCGAGAACTACAGTCTTACTCTGTTGGGGCCGGCCCCTTGGGGCTTCAGGCTACAAGGGGGGAAGGACTTCAACATGCCTCTCACTATCTCCAGAGTAAGTAACAAAAACAAGCAAAATTATATTTAAAAGATAAGATACATTGATGTACAGTCTGCATTGTAATCTTATTCCCTGCTTCGGGATTGTTTCAATCACTATTGCAAACATTATACTGTTGATGTTGAGTCCCCACACTTGCATGTGTAGTTAATCAAACTGTGACAGTGAGGAAATGGCCTGCCAGCAAGCCTTTGCAGATAATGTGACCTGAGTTTTGTCCTTCTAATAAGGCATCCTACCTCCACTGACACCTTCCTGTTGCAACCCCATTGCCCAACATCTCCAAACCACAACATTAATAGCTTAGCTAAGTCAAATGCCATCTGTCATCTATCAACGACACAGGAAAACTATTCTCATTTTCATTACATTCCCGTTCTCTTCCAGTGTCTGTGTCGAAAATCCAGCAATCAAAGTTCTGGCAAAAACATTTTGGCATTTTCCTTTTAGAAATAACTTGATGGTCCCTTGGTTTTGTGTCTTAGGCACTCTTTGCTTTATGATCTTTTACACGCCACACAAATCCACTTCCCTCGTCACTTTGGCTGAAATGGGATCCAGCAAGAGGATAAATCTTTTTTTGATGTCAGTAAAGCCTCTGTTTTGTTATCCTTGAAACTCTCTCACAGTCACAGCAGTTCAACTACAAATACACACATTTGCTGAAAATGTTGCCAATGCTGGCAATGTACAAATTGTAATACCACAAATTTGATAGTTAATGGCTTGTCAGGTCCTATCCCCTTCTAGAGCCATTTTGGGGTTCCATGTTTGTCTTAAGTTTGGATGCAATACTTTTTCCTCTAAGCAAAGCCATGTGATTTATTTCCAAAGTTGTGTGTTTCTTTGTGACTGTTTGAATGTGCCTGAAAGCTGGAGTGCAAACAAAAAGACAAGATTAAATGAGACACTTTTTGGAAAACACAGAGCAAAGGTCTAAGATAGAAATAGAATAAAAACAAAAATGGTACTCCAATATAAACCACCAACGTCTTATTCATCAAAAAAAAAATTTGTTACACTTAGAAACATTTTTTAAATAACCCAGAACAAAGATTTTATTTGCTTAAAAAAACATATTTTTTCTTGATATTGGTCCAAGAGAACCATGAAAATTTTACAGTAAGAAAACTGTGTCAACAGTAGACTCTAAAATAAGACGGATATATCACATTGTTTATTGATGTGCTTTTAATAAAGCTGTACTTGTATAACCACAGTTTTAATGCAAGTTATTAAGTTCATAGAACTTCTGTTATTCAATAAAAAAAGAAACTGATTGTGCCACAGTCATGGTAAACTGTAATGTCTATGAAATATCTAGTATATGTTTGTGCTGCAAACTACTCCTATTTTAATCAGATACTGTTAGTGTTTGTGTTCGTGTGTATTTACAGCTGTAGACTTTAAGCCTGAGAAGCTAATACTGGTCAGATTTTTGGATTACAAATTTAAATCTCACTGTAAAATCAGCAATCTGTCTTTCATTCCTTACCATAATCTCCTCTTTTTGTCTCTGTTTGTATTTCTATTTTAGGTGCCTTTCCATTTTGAATAAATTGCTCAAACTTTAAGCAACACGTGACTGGTTAATTGTAAACATAACATTTTCTGTGAAATACCAAGACCTAAACCAGCTTTAATCATTTCTGCTCTATTAAATCCAGTTAATGATGGTGAAAAGCCCATGCCTTTAGGCACAACACTCATACGTAGGTGCACACCCAAATTAAAGTGCACATGCAAGCTCTGCCAGTCTAAGCAGTGTTGGTTCTAAGCAAAACTGAAAAGAAGGCCTTATTAGGGAATACAGCCCTACTGCCAAACCACATTTACACCAACAGCTGCTGTTGCTAAGGTCCACACATTATGTGAGCAAAGTACGCATTTTGTTTCCGGCACAAGATGTGCATGTAGTAAAAACCAATTGCATCACAGGGTCCAATAGCTGCTTTTACCAGTTACACTAGTTTCAAAGTAATTTGGCCTGATTTCACATTCTTCATTTTATTTTTGACATTTTAAGTGGGTAATTTTGTGGTGCATTATTCCTAGCTCTCAGAGATGTTAACAGCAACTCCAATTGAAGAGACTAAGGGGAGAACCAGCAACAAGTTATGGTGTAGTTTACAAATTTTTTGTGAAACAGATATTTACAATCTTAAAGTCAATAACAATGCCTATTTTATTATTCAAAGACAATTTCAGTAGGCTTTTGGGCCAGAACAAATAGCTGTTAAGATAATTAATTTGCCTTTGTCTGATGCTGTATTAGCTCTGGGTTCAATTCCACCTCTGGTCTCTCTGCAAGGAGTTTCCATGTTCTCACTGTCCATACATGAGTTCTCTCCGGGTACGTCAGCTTCCTTCCACACTCCAAAAAACATGATTGTTAGTCTAATTGGGTATTCTAAAGTGTCCTTAAATCATGGGTGAGTGTGTGTGTGAGTGGTTTTTTGTCCTGTATGTTTCTGTGTTGCCCTGCGATGGACTGGCGTCTCCTGTCCAGGGTGCACCCCTGACTCTTGCCCATTGTAAGCTAGAGATACTGTAGGCACCAGAAGACTCCTGCGACCCCATATATATATATATATATATATATATATATATATATATATATATATATATATATATATATATATATATATTATATATGGATGAAAAACTAAATCAATATCAAGCTGTAATGGGAGCCTACTAGAACTTCACAGCGAAAATTGTTTAAAAGGAAAGCAACCCACTGGAGAGGATGCATTAGACTTCTAAGAGTAGTCTGCTTTTTCTAATCATGCTGTCTAAGAAGCTTGGCCTTACATTTACACCAGACCTGTGAGTATTTCTTACAGAAATTCTGCTTACACACTTGCTTACCTCAAAATATTTACAACTTCTGTTGTCTTTTTGTTAATGTCAGTATTGTTATCACTTTGGAAGTTTCTTGTGGGAATTTTGTATCCAGGTCCAATTTTGGGATGATTCTGATTTTATTTCTAATTCAGATTTCTATTATTTCATTAGCAAGTGGCTTTTCTACACCATTAGGGTATGGAAATTAAAGGAGCAATTGAACTGTGACAAGTTTATATCACTTCCAACATAATTTGTTCAACTGCACAATATTGTTTTCTGTAATCTCTTTAATATGCATGTCATCCTGCTGACTTCTTCATCACTGTGGTCTCTAATGGGAATGGAGAATTTTGGTTCAAGTTTGGCAATAAATCTACTGGGTCCCAAGTTTTCTCAGGATCAGAATCAAAATCTGCTTCTAAGAACTGCTTTTTTAATTTAATGAGATCCTTTCAGGCCAGAAAACCTTTACAACCCTGGCAAGAACAATGCACCTGAGTCACAACACAGCTTTAAATTCACAATATAGAGGACAGAACAACCTATTGTTAAATGGTGCTATAATGGATTTTCCACAGAAGCTGTTAATCCCGTTATGTCTCCTCAGATTTACTCCCACGATTGCTGAGTGGCCTCATAATGTTTTTTCATAACAGCAGTAGATTCCAACAACTATCAAGAATGGAAGCCAAAGAAAAATGGTTTGGTTTTTCAAAATTAACTTTTCTCTTACTTTATCAAACATGTTCTTCAACAGTTATTGAACAAATTTAATATAAACCAAAAAACTTCCCGCCTTTCAGTTAGCACCAGTGATCATTAAAAGTTGATTTATTGTACCAGCTGCTTCCCTGAAATTATAATAAATGCAAAGCTCGAAACGCTTCAGCCATAAGAAACCGCAGGATTCATTTATTGCAGGATGGTCCCCCAGACTTTAAAGAAAATAATTATCTATTTTTCCATTAAAGACCTAAGTCATTTAAGATTAGTATATCAATGATACAAAGTTAAAATTATTAAACAGTGCCATGTAGATGTTTTAAAGTGAATTAGGAATAACCAACCCACAAATCTACAAAATTGATTTTAGTGTTAAGGGTACATGCAGATGCCAAGTTAGTCTATATTTTCAGCATTTCCCTTTTAGTATTATATTTTATTAGGATTTTTATTATATTACTTGAATGTGTAGAAGCTTGAGTGGGAGGTCAATGGGCTGACTTGTGCAACGTTTCCAGTCATGTGGGCTCTGTACCAGTCTGTAAGTTTGAAGAGAGCTGAGCAAAAGGTCAAGGGTCTGTATTTACTATCAGTCAGATTTACTCTCCTCATCCATAGTTACTAGCAATTCCAAGGTTTCCTCTACCAGGTGTCTGGGATCTTCCAGAAAAATGAAAAAAATAGAGATTGAGTAAGCGGATTGGTCAACTTGAAGATGTTCATCCGCTGGGGCCTATCTGTGGATATGAAGACATGCTGGAGAAAATGTTTCTCGACTGGCCACGGAATGTGCCACTTTCATTCCCTCCCCTGGAGGAGCTTCCCAAGAGGCTAGTGAGACACTTATGGATGGATGGATGGATTTTTAGTTTTCATAATATCTTCGTACGAATCATGTCATTTGCCTAGACTTTACAGAAATCATTCTCTGGCATTTGATGAATAACCTTCTTTTGTAACATACAGTCTCTTATAATGTGTCAGTGTGAGTTTCTTTCAGCCACTTCTCCAGTTGGCCACAGGGGTCACCAGGGGTCCTCCTCTGCTGGAGCTCCTTCCACCCCTGGTTGGCGCTGATGAGCTGAGTCAGTACAAGAGGAGTGGTGGATCAGCTACTCGTTGCCTGAGTGTTTGTTTACTCCCCAAGGTGTCTACAAGGACTGTTCCTGAACCCCGTAAATCGTTGCCCCCGGGTCCGGAACCCATGCAGGTCGGACGAACCAGGTTAACCCCGGAGGAACGGCAACGGAGGATGCAGTCGAGGTAGTGCCTATACTGTGGAACCCCGGGTCATTACATCGCCAATTGTCCAACCCTCCGTAAGGAGAAAACTCCCCGAGAAGGTCCATCTGTAAACGCTAGGCAACAGATGGACCAAATCAATCGTCCTAGTCAGTCACGTCTTCTTCTTCCAGCGACATTGATTCACAACCATAAAACCTTTGACTTATCCGTTTTAATTGATTCAGGTTGTGAGAGATCCCTAGTTGCCCAAGTACTCGTTGACCAGTTACAATTACCCAGCTCAACCTTAGACACCCCGCTCCAGATGGTAGATCACTACCCCAGATAACCCACATCACCAGTCCACTACAGTTAGTCATCTCCGGAAACCATAAGGAAACTAGACCATTGTTTGTTTTTTTTCCTCTCAACCTCATATTGTGTTAGGGTTTGACTGGCTCCAGGACCATAACCCCACCATCAATTGGTCAGACTGCTCCATTTCCTCCTGGTCATCTAACTGCCTCTCTTCTTGTCTCCAGGCCGCCGTTCCTCCTAGCCCGCCCCAGTAGGACGTCTCCATCGATTCCCAGGACCTCAGTAATGTCCCTGAGGAATATCTGGACCTTAAGCAGGCCTTTAATTAAAGTAAGGCCTGCTCTTTACCTCCTCACCGACCTTATGACTGCACCATCGATCTTCTGCCCGGAGCCCCATTACCTTCCAGCCGTTTGTATAACATCTCTCACAAGGAGCGGGAATCGATGGTGAACGTCTGGTCATAAAACTTGCATTAGAGGAATGCCGTCATTGGCTGTAGGGTGCTAACCACCCGGTGCTGGTTTGGACCGACCATCGCAACCTGGAATATATAAAATCTGCAAAACGTCTAAATCCCCGACAGTCTCGCTGGTCTCTGTTTTTCTCCGGGTTTAATCTCTCCATATCTTTCAGGCCAGGATCCAAGAACGTCAAACCTGATGCCCTCTCCCGCCAGTTCTCTCCAGATGATTCTCACCCTGCTCCAGCTCCCATAATTTCTCCACACTGCGTGGTTGGCTCGGTATCCTGGGAGATCGAAGGCATGGTCCAAAACGCCCTCCTCTGTTAACTTGACCCTCGGACCGTTCCCCAGAGAACTATGTACGTACCATCTTCCGTCCGTTCACAAATCATTCACTGGTTTCACACTTCTCGCCTCTCCTGTCACCCTGGTTCCAATTGGACCATAGCTCTTATCTCCCGTAGGTTTTGGTGGCCTAACCTCTACAAACATGTCATCAATTACGTTCAAGCCTGTTCCATCTGCTCAAGAAATAAGACCGGCAACAAACCTCCTTCGGGCCTTTTGCAGCCCCTCGAAATCCCCAAACGTCCCTGGTCCCACATCGCTGCTGACTTCATCACTGGCCTTCCGCTCAAGGTATGACCACCAATCTCAGCATCGTAAACCGTTTTTCCAAGGCATGCCATCTCATTCCCCTCCGCAAGCTACCCTCTGCTTTCCAGACTGACCGACTCCTGGTGAAACATGTCTTCCGGCTACACGGCATACCCGTAGATATCCTGTCTGACCGTGGCCCCCAGTTCACTTCTCAAGTCTCGAAACATTTTTGTGCAGCCCTGGAGGCCAAGACCAGTCTCACTTCTGGTTACCTCCCGCAGTCTAACGGTCAGACAGAGAGACTGAACAAGGAGGTCAAGGCAGCTCTCCGCTGTCTTACCTCCACCTATCAGACCGACTGGAACCAGCACCTTCCCCGGGTTGAGTCTGCCCACAATTCCAACATCTCTGCTGCCACTGGTTTGTCCCCCTTCCAGATCTCTTTAGGGTACCAGCCACAACTGTTCCCCGCCTACGAGAGGGATATCTCGGTGACCTCCGTTCACCATCACATTTGCCGCATCCGCAACATCTGGAAGGAGACCATCACGGCCTTACAATGTTCCTCTGCCCAAAACAAGAAATATGCTGACCGGAGACGCACACCGGCTCCCACCTACTCTCCTGGTCAGCAGGTTCGGCTCTTGTCCCAAGATATCCCCCTGAAGTCCATCTCTAGCAAGCTCTCGCCTCGTTTCATCGGCCCCTATACCATCGAATCCATAATCCATCCGTCTTCTGTTCGTCTCCGTCTCCCGTCGTCACTCCGAATCCATCCCACTTTCCATGTTTCTCAGATTAAGCCGGTCCGAACCAGTACTTTGTGCCCTCCAGGCGACGCCCCTCCACCCGCCCGTATTGTGGATGGGTACCCGGCTTATGATGTCTGGAGGATTGTGGCTGCCCATCGACGGGGTCAAGGCACCAATACCTCGTCGATTGGGAGGGCTACGGTCCTGAGGAGCGTAGCTGGGTGCCCTGCTCCTTCATCATCGATCCCAGCCTGTTTGAGGACTTCGAGGCCTCTTCCTCATCTTCTGGACCGGGGGCGGTCCTTGAGGGGGGGGGGGGGGGGCGGTACTGTCAGTGTGAGTTTCTTTCAGCCACTTCTCCAGTTGGCCACAGGGGGTCACCAGTGCTCCTCCTCTGCTGGAGCTCCTTCCACCTCAGGTGCGCCTGGTTGGCGCTGATGAGCTGAGCCAGTATAAGTGGAGTGGTGGATCAGCTACTCGTCGCCTGAGGGTTTGTTTACGCCCGGTAAAACCCAGTCTCAGTGCCAAACTCTAGTGTCTCTAGCCTTTTGAATGCGTCTCGTTGTGTCTCTTGCTGTTCCTCGTTTTGTAAAGATTTTTATTTGCTACTTAGTTTTTTCCCACGCCTCTACCAACTGTTGTGTTCACCTCAGGTTACCTTCATCTCCAGAACTCAAATCCACCTCAAGATCCTCTCTGGTTTCTCTCGTCCATCTGGTTCCCACTCCTCTTGGCTCAGCTCGGTCTGCCCGCTCCAGCATAACTCCATCAGCTGCACTAACCCCCTGGACTACAGCTTCTCCGTCTCCGCTGAAAGAAACTCACCAATCACTCCTCCCTGGTGACAACAGTTCACTCCATCCAAGTAAGATCGTTCCCTTCATTTTTCCTCACCCGTTTGCTGTTACTCACCTTACCTGTCCTCACCCTAAGAGGCTCCCGGTCTCCCACATCGTAGATGTTCCCAGCTCCCTGCCGTTTACTGCCGCCCCGCTGTTTCCCATTCCTCGCCACTCGTTGCTGTCTCCCGTTCCTCGCCACTCGTTGCTGTCTCCCGTTCCTCGCCACTCGTTGCTCTTTGCTGTCCACCGCCGGATCCCCTTCCCCCCTTCACTCTAAATAAACATCATTGTAAATATCTCCTGAGAGTTCTCGTTTCATGTGGGTCAGAAGCTTAAATAATATGACATAATGTTTTGTGCTCTTTTGTAAATGATATGCCTTGTTTTTTTTTAACCTGTGCTCTATTTTTTATTCACTGCTTTTGTGTTTGCTCATTAATCAAATGTATAGTGGAGACTAAATGAACACATTTAACATCAAAACATTTCTTCACAAAAGCATGTAATTTGACTTGATTGTCCAATTATGCTTTTCCCGAAAATGGGCCTGAAATCAGATTTTCTGCAAGATTAAGGGTTCAACCAAACAATGACAGTTCAAAATACCTTTTTTTTTTGGGATTATTAATGACAAGGGAAATATTGCCTCACTGTTAATATGTTATGGATGGATGCATACGTGTGGACATGTCTTCTCTACTCCAGTCCTGCACCATTTTAATCTGACACTTCATTTATATCTGCTGCGTCTCTTTTCCTCTTTCATTCATCTCAATCACTGTATTTAACCTAATCCGTATTTTAGATATATCTGGGCCTCTTCATGTAATTATGCAATTTTTAGAAGTTTTTGGTTTTGTCGTATATGGAAGCAACCTTGTCCTCTGGTATAAAATGTGCCTTATTACATCTCTGGTTGTTTAATCACTAAGACTTAAAAGTGTTCCTGTCATCTGTGTCACTTAGTTTACTGAAAGCTGTGGTTGAGGTAGTTTGTGGGTTGAGGAATGTTGAGCCTGTTGTTAATAGAAGAATGCATTTTTGAACCACTTACAAACTTCACAAGTGACACAAAAAAATTGTTCTTGGTAATACAGGTGACCAATCATTGGATTATAACTATAAATACAATTTTGTGGATTATTTTAAACTATTGTCAGGAGAGACCAAAGAATTCATCACTTAAACGAACAGCTTGCTTGGAATTAGCCACGAGACACAGGAATTATCAGCATAATCCTCTTAACTAAAACAGAGTAATTGTACCATAAATCTCATCAAGATGTTTTTTTTTTTTTTTAATTGACCCAGTTTTGTCATATAGAAAAAAAGTCCTTTGAGGAAATTATAATAAAATAATTGTAAAAGAAGGCATGGACTAATGCATCGCAACATTTCTTCATGTCTAACAATCTCTCTCTCTCTCTCTCTCTCTCTCTCTCTCTCTCTCTCTCTCTCTCTCTCTCTCTCCCTCTTTCTTTATCTCTCTCTTATCAACTTCGCTGGGTATGTGTACAGCTATTTTCTGTCCAAGCTAGCAGGCATCAAATAAACCTCTTGGCCAAAGCTAAGGCTTGATCCCCCATCCTTTGTACAGACTATGGCTATACAAGTTTATGCAGCTGATAAAAAACAAAAAAACAAGTTGAATTGTCTTTCATGACAAATTTGAGACTACTTTAGGTCATAAACCTCTTTATCACCAGGGCCGTACTGAGACCTTTGGAGGAGCAGGTGCTCAAACTCAAAAGGGCCACATGAAACGATACAGAAACATATCTTGCTACAGAACCGGATGAATTGTACCAATCCATACTATAAAAAATTTAACATGGAATCACAACACACCATAGCTGCCTCAAACAGCTCCTTTTGTTTCTGCTTTAACCTTCTCTCTTTATGAGACATCTCTGCAAAATGAAACATAATCCTTAAACTACAGTCTGATGCACATGCACAAAATAATATTTAATACCTTTTTTTTTAAAATGGTCTGTATAGTCACAAATTTAATCCATTCATAATGTTCCCTTAATTATTTTAAGTGCTATGAAGTAAAAATTTATAACATGATATAGAAAAAACTTTTCAAATATTTTGTGCATTTATTTAGTTTTACTCTTGACTTTGCCCATGACAGCAAGAGTCTAAAAAATATACAATTCATATGGATATTAGCACACATAGGCCAATTTAATTTCTGTGTAAATAAATGAGAGGTTTAGAAAATCAAAACTCAAATCATTCTATTATTGTTGTGTTTATTCTGCAATAAAGTGAGATTATGAATATTGGATGTTTAGTGACATAGTAAAAAATAGGATAACACATCATTTCTTTCTAATGCACTTTTCTCTCTCAAAAATAAAAAAAACAAACAAAAAAAACAAACATACCTTTTCCCCATAGCACGCTGTGTGTGTGTGTCGTTAATTACCTAGTAGCACGGATGCAACTACCAATTTTCCGACAAAGCTGAAGTTAGCTTCCGATTCGGGAAAGGAATAAAATAATTTTTCGCTTTCACAAAACATAGACACTTCAAAACCTAGACTAGATTATTCCAAACTACTTTTAGAATGATCTAGTCCAGGTTTGAAGTGTCTATGTTTTGTAGTTTTTGAGTTTGGGCAGTTCTAATGTGAAGCAGACATAAAAAAAATGCTGAAATGGTGCCTTTAGTTAAGTTTCACAAATCAGTGAAAGGGTTCAAAAATCCCAAACAGTGTTTTAAACATTCTTGAATTAGTTTAGAATAATCAAGTCTACATTGGATGTGTCAATATGTTTTAGTTTTTCTTTTACTTTTTTTTTTAAATCTAGAGCAGATTAAAAGTGCTGAAGGTTAAGTGGAATCACCATTTAATCATTTTCTGGATCGAAAGCTAACTTCGGCTTCGTTTCTTTCTTTGGCTATGCATAAAGTAGCTTTCTTTCAGCCTGTCATCGAATTATTCTAAAGGACCGACTGAAACTAATAGGTGACATAATCATATTCTGCATGCACAATATGGGCATCAAGGGGCAAAAGGGCAGGTGCTCAACATAAAACTTAAATAAATAAAACAAACACAACTAACTTCTAGACAATTATAACTTACATATAAAGTCTTTGTAATAAAAGCTCAAACTTTTAATTCATCTTAATTTGATGTTGAATTATAAGTTTCAAAAAGAAAGAATGTTTATCTCTATTAAGTCAGGCACCCAAGAATTATACAGTACATTGACCCTTGCAATTGTGACTAAGACACATAGAAACCCACAAATCCACATATCCAAACGCAAAAGTAGAAGGTAACTTTATTAAAAAGCAGTGTACTAATGCTTAAAATAGAGACAGTATTTGTGAGTAGGGTCCAAAAGTACACCACTAACGGTGGAAAAAATTAACTGGACCTTTTGTTTCTTTGTCTAAAACCATCCTTTGGTAATCAGCCTAAACACAGCTATAGGAACAGGTTAATTGTGCTAAATTAAAAGCCCACAGATGTACCGAGTAGCCTAAATGTTTCTTCTCTTCTTTCTCTTTTCTCTCTGGTATTCCTACAAACAAATGTAATCAATGTTATGTTTGCTCACGTATTACTTACTGTTTTTCAGGTTGATCTATCTGAGAGTAGTGCTGAGTGATGTTGCGTGCGTTGGACTAATATGACTATAAAAGGGTTGAGGCTGCTGAGCCTTTACACTAATCTGGCGGCACAACCACTTTTATTGGCCGTGCCTGTGTCTGTCTTTGGTTTTGTATGTGTGTAAGTGTGGATTTGTGTGTGTTCATGTTAAAATGTTTCTGTGTGTAGTATAGACAATAGCAGGGGCCGATGTACTTTATAATCCTTGAGTGCCTGACTTAATAGAGATAAACATGCTTTCTTTTTGGATCATAAAGTTCAGCATCATCACTTGATGTTATTTACTGCCAGTAAAAAAATTTACTTCACCGGCACAATTAGCCCAAAGTTGACTTGTATTTGAACGTGTGTGTTTGCAACAGCAGCACGTGTGGCCCGTTGTTATGGTGTTAAAGGAAACTAATTGTTTTACACACATTTGAATTCATGTGGACAATCATTGTGACCAAGAATGGTTGAAGCTATAGCTGCAACTTCTATCTGTTTCACAGTTATGTAAACTTTACCTCAGTACTGTTTAATTATCACGAAACACTAAAAGAAATGAGGAGCCAGGGTATTTAAAAACTTACTCCACTCTATTCTTATATTAATCGCTATTTTGGGTAACAATTACAGTCATACTGTACACAACAAATAACTTACTAATAGGTTTAGTACAGTAGCAGAAAACCAGCAGACCCAAAAGTCGTGACATTCATAAGGATGTGTTTTTTGATTGAATCCCAGATTGAAAGGGGTTTTTACACTAATAGCATTGTGGAAATCAGTGAGTTGGGTTTTTTATTTTGTGAAAACCAGTTACTAGTCAAATTGGTGTCCTTTCTTAGCAAAAAAGGCCACCACACAATTATTTGACATGGTGTGTTTCTCACTAAAAATCTATGTATAATGGAAAATGTTTTATTAAAGAAGAGCATTTGTTGCTGAAAAGATTGACTCGATACAAAGGACTACAAAAATGTCTCAGCACAAATAAAGTGTTAAAGGTTTTACGATGGAAACCAATATTACAACTCTATCTTGGCTAAAGAGGTAGAGGAACATCTTGAAAATACCCCAAAGAATGAATTGAATGAGAGGGGAAGAGATATCCAAGATATCCATGATGGCGCCGCAGATGGTTAGGAGCTCCGTAGTAACCAAAACAAAACAAAGAGAATTCCCAGGATTTATTCCACTTATTCTGTACTAGAAATTCGTTTTACAGTCCTCATATACAATTAATTATATGTGCCCAAAAAAGGATGCTCTTACAAACGAAAACAAATGGCGACTAAGAAATTTAATTACACAATGTTTTAATGCCAAGGAAGCAACAGATTTCTCAATTCTGTCATCAGGCCTTATACTAAGCCACTCTAGGACTCACACCTTATTGTCTTCAAACCACTGTAAAGCTTTAGATGGACATTTCAGGCTGTTGTCTACTTGGAAAATAAATGAAGTTGTAGTTCTCTAGTAGATAAACACAAACTGTCCTCCAGGATTTTTTATATTGTGCTGTATTCATTTTACCTTTAACTTTGGTGCCGCAAATGGCTGCCTCGGTGTGATTACACCAGTCTGGCGCCGCAAATGGCTGCCTCAGTGTAATTACACAAAAACAAATTCCTAGTATGTCCTGTATGGCAAATAAAGTTGATTTAATCTTTAATCTTTAATCTTTAATCTTTAAACCTTAAAGTCTTCTAGGGTCCTAGCCGAAAAGCATCTCTACAGCAGTCTTTGGTATTTGGCAAATATAGCCACTTTTCCGTCTCATAAGACCAAAAAATGTTGTAGCCATTTGATCATAGAGTCTGTTACTTTTTTAAAGACACTGTTAAAATATTTTGAATATACTGGAACCATTGACTAACTGAATGGAGAGATTTTTTTATATTGTATAAAGCCTGCAAATCTGACAGCCATCAACTTTTGCTACATTATAGTTTTTCTTCAAACTTTATGGACATAATGGTTATTTGAAGAGTGATTAACAGCTTTGCTTCGTCTTAGAAGTAAAGTAAAAGCTGGGGGATATCTTTTGCCTCAGGTATTTCTTACAGTATATTGTACACAAGCAAATACATTATAAAAAACAGATGTTTAATTAATACAGCTTTGACTGCAGTTGCAGACAACACCCAAACACACACACAAACACACATATATATACACACATGAAAAAACACATACCCCATTCTAAAACACAAGCAGTGAGCTGTTCTGTGGTGAAACATTTTAGTTTGACTATTATTTTGCTTTTTCATTTTTTGATTACGGATTACTGATTATGGATACATTCCTCCTAATGATAAAAAAAACCATATTGAGCAAAATTTACAGATGTCAACAAAAGCACTCTCTTTTAAAATAATTAAATTTATTTTTTTATTTTTTTTTGCACCAGCCTGCTCTCAATGTTTTGGCTTTCAAAACACCATTTGTCGCTCAATTCTTAGTACTGCTGGTGTCAACACTGTAAATCCTCCTTTTAAGACAAGAATAAGTGTTGCTCTTTTGCTTTAAAAATTGTGGAATGTTGGTGAGGGCATATGTGTAGAGCAATTTTTGGCCAGTGAAAGCAAAGTTAAAAGAATAAAAAATGGTTTCTTTTATTGTATAAATAATGCAATATAGGCAGACTTCTTGTGTTGTGGTAAAAAGGCAGGACTTCAACTATTTCTCCCAGATATGTTTGTAACAGAATGTAACCAAAAATCTTCTGGTAAATACAGAAAGGGTTTGTGTGTCTCACGTTGCCCAATGATCCTGTCTGTAATGTTTTCACTGATAGAGATAATCAAAACCATTTCAAAGTAGTTTCTGTCTTTCTGTAGCTGACGGATGGAGGGAAAGCTGCTAAAGGACGAATTGCAGTCGGAGACACAGTTCTTTCCATTGACGGGGTTTCTACAGAGGGCATGAACCACCTGGAGGCCCAAAATAAAATCAAAAACTGCTCTGGGAATCTCAGCCTCACTCTGCAGAAGTAAGTGATGATCTCACTCTCATGTGTTTATTTGATATAAAAAAAAGATTTACTTATCTACAATTAATATATAATTGGAGACAGGTTCTCTAAAAGCATAAGAAAAGAAATAATCTGCAAATATTAATAACTTCAAGTAATACCCTGCACATCCCCAACCAGATACTTATTCCCTGCTGTTGTGGTAATGTTTTATTGTTAGTTTTGACACACACTGATACCATTAGTTCTGCCCAAACTATTTATTCCCTGTTGGAAAGAAAAATAACTAAAACAACCAGAACAACATCTAACACGTGGATGACCAACATGTCTCTGGGGCCTAATTCTAAGCTGGAATCCTCCACAATGCTGATGATTTATCTCAAGTATTTCTGCTAAAGAGTGTGTATGTGTGGCTTCATCTGGGATAACATGTGGTTTGGATTGTCTGACTTTCTGGCATTAAATGTAGACGTGCGTGTTTTTACTTAAACACTGTGAGATGTTCAAGTTTGCAACACATTCCCTGTATGAAAGATGGAAAAGCATTAAATGAACCAACCCATTAAAATAATAAAATATAGATTATTATTTACATAACAGAAAAATTTCTTTTGAAATACTCAGTGTCCAATGGCATCTTTTTTTTTCTTGTCTCATTATCTGACATGGCTGTTTTGGTTTCCCTCCTTTGAGTTTTCTGTTTAACTCATCCATCTACATATATCACTCTAAATGAGCATTACTTCAACTCTGTACCCAAAGGATGAAAACACAAAGATGTTTACTTTTGGTCTGGAGGAAAAACTATTTCTCCCGGAAGTAAACACTGCACTACATTTTTTAAACTATTGTCAGTGTGTGGCTTTATTTGCGAAGAAATTGCTGTGAATCAAATAATGCAATTTTGGAGGTTTCTTTGTATAACAGAAAAGGAATACAGAGTTACTGGAATATTACTCTACAAAGTGAGGTGTTCTGTTTTGATGGATGGCTGTTTTTAAACTCATCAGAGTAGGACTCCGCCGAGGCTGCCCTTTGGCGCTGATTCTGTTCATAACTATTATGGATAGAATTTCTAGGGGCAGCCAAGATGTTGAGGGGATCCGTTTTGGTGACCTTAGGATTGTATATCTGCTTTTCGCAGATGATGTGTTCCTTTTGGCTTCATCAGCTCGTGATCTGCATCTCTCGCTGGAGCGATTTGCAGCCCAGTGCCTTCACCGGGGCGGGGGTGAGGTCCTGCCTTAAGTGGAGGAGTTTAATCTTGGGATCTTGTTCACAAATGTGGGGAAAATGGAGAGGGAGACTGATAAACGGATTGTTGTTGCATCTGCAGCAATGCGAGCTCTGTACCGGTCCGTCGTGGTGACTGGAGAGCAGAGTCAAAAAGCGAGGCTCTCGATTTACCGGTCGGTCTATGTTCCTACCCTCATCTATGGTCATAAGCTTTGGGTCATGACCGAAAGACCGAGAAATCTCAAAAATATATATTTATATAAGGTAACTCATTAATAAAATCTAGTAATACTGTTGGTTTCAGTAATTTTATCTCGTTAATCAAAATATATTTTAAAAAGACCTTGGAGGTTGGTTAGAATACAACAGTGACCTAAGAGCAATAAGGAAACAAAGGGAAACATTACACAAGTCATGGATAAAGGCGAAGAGATATCTAAAGCAGGGTTGGGTTAAAAAAGCTATATATATCTATATCCATTATCCGAAAACAGAAGTTGAATTTTATCACTTGAAATCTACAACAGATCTAGAGTTAAATCAAAGTAAGGGAAACTGAACATGAATGTATGTCCTATATTCTTTTTGTACTTGTTAAGACTTAAAACTCTAATTAATTTCCCTCCACCTTACATTTGTGATACTTAGGTCTATGACATGAATACCAATCCAATACGTTACACTTAAATTGGTATTGTGGCAAAATTTGGAAATGTTCGAACGGAATGAATGCTTTAAATTTTTGTTTAAACAAATAAATGAGCTTGCTATAACATGTTGTAAATATATACATCTACTGTAAGTGTGCAAAACTTCAAATTCCACTTCTATATACCCTGACTCAGAGAAACATAAATTGCATTGATACAAAAATTTCTGAGGCATTCATTTAAATGATTTTAAGGTTAGAAGCTCAAAAGGGTTACAGTTAGGCTCATGCAGCCTCAGAAGAAAACTCAATTCAGCCACTCATATCTGCAATATCTTTTTATTTCATTTACCGCCCAAAGCTGGTGACCATGGAACAAGCTAGGAACAATTGGGAAAAATTAGAGCTTTGCCTTCTGGCTCAGCACTCTCCTTACCAAGACAGACTCATGCACCAAACTGCCATGTAGAAAATAATAGTTTAGATAAAGAGGATGCATCTTTCACTTAAATTGTTGGTGTGATGCTCTCCTCCAAACAACTGTAAATAAGCTGTTCTGTGTTTTATTCAGTTTATTAGTTTGTACTTTGATGGACATTTTGTGTATAGATAAAGTGTCCCACCTAGGTCAACATCTGGGCTTAATGGTGATTAAATAGTGGAACAAACCACTTCATCCTTCTGTCTCTTGTAGTTTTTATGGGAGCCACTGTGTTCTTTTTTTTCCTTTTCCCCTTCCACCAGCGCTTTTTGATTGGGTTGTCAGTAGGTCACAAAGCAAAAGGAATGATAAAATTGAACAGACAAGGAGAAACGTTAAAGTTTCACGAGCTGGCTCAATGTGTGCACTTTAAAAATAGACGGCTTAGTCCTTTTCCATATAAAGAATTGATTAGAAAAGGGATCGGTAGCAGATGTTTGAGGGTACAAGCAAAAACAAAACAAAACAACCCCCCCCCCCCCCCCAATCACTCATAGTGTACAATAATTG
>JAVLVB010000003.1:1547453-1644436 GCA_032876305.1 Orestias chungarensis
TCAGAAAAAGTGCCATGTTAAGCTTCTGACCCACATGCAGAACTAGCAGATGACTTGTAAAAGTTACCAATGTTTATTACAGTGAATACAAATTTGTAATGATAAATGTATCCAAATTAGATTTCAAAGGGTGGCACTGGGGGCTCTGTGAGAGAAGTAGGGTTAGTTTAAATAATGACTGGTTTGATCTGCAGGATGTTGCCAGGCTTACGTTGACGAAAGAATCACTGAGGTTGATAGAAAGTGGTGGCATTAACCGGTTTGATTTGAGATACATGGAAGGTGGAATGTATACTGAGGTGAGTATGGAGGCATAGACAGACAAAAGAGGGAGTGATTCCTTTAAATTTACAGGGAAAACAGCCCACCAGAGAAGTCAAACTACTTCTTGGTGATGTTTATTTTCTGATTCTGATTCCCAAAATCTGACTGGTTTTATGCAGAGCTCAATACACCTGCATCTCAATAGTTCATACCATTAGAAAACAGGTGAGGCCACACTAAAGAAAACCAAGGAAACAGGAATAAGGTTATAATTTATAAACCTGTCTACACAACTAAATGGACATTAAACTAAGTGGAAATTAAAAGGCTGTTTTTAAGAAATAAATAGTGCTATACAAAAAGCTGGTCGAACCCTGTAATGGAAACAGTGACCTCATGAGCCATTATAAACAGGAATTGCTGGGCCGGCCCCTCCCAACATCTGAACAAAGAGACATACAGTGGTGAGTATTAACAATTTAACAAAGTAATTTATCAACAATTTACCTTTTAAGATGAAAAAGAAACAATTTAATTGACCTGACGATTCAGTACCATCAACTTTACAAAAAAACAACATATGAACTGATGTAAACTTTTGCATAATACTGCCAAAAACAAACCCAGGATAGTTTGTATAGCAAAGTGACAACAGCAATGTTTAACTACAGCACTTCAGACAACTGTGAATAATATGTAGTGGATTATAAATGTTTATGGGACAAGCGGTAAATAAATACAATTTTATCCACTTTGTAACAAATGTCACGAGTGGATAACCAAACTTTCCGACCTGGTGGGAATTATGGAGGTTGGCATTACGTTCAACATTTCTCTTTGTTTATTCTGCGGTGAGAATAAGAATGCTGATGTTATTCCAGATTTCTTTGCAGCAGAGTTTTGCAAGGATATTTAATCATTTTGGAATCTAACTCTAGTGGTAGGATTACTGATACTTCTCTGTTCATGTATTTTACTTACAAAGCATGTAGCTATACTTTGAAGAGCAAACATGCAACTTAAACAGATAGAAAAGCTTTTAGGATACTTTATTTAATGTTAGCTAATTTAACTACTACTATAAGGATTAATATAAATATGTTGAGCAGTCCTTTGTTCTATAAATGTAGAAAAATATCTACAAATGGATTTTTAAGTTTACATAACAAGGTATTTCGAAATTATTTGTTGTGTTAGACAATTTAACTAAAATGAGATTTACCACTGCTATTACATATCATTCCTTTATAGTTTAAGACTTCCATTTTTATTGAATAAAGTACTGTTATTGCCATCAAGAACAAAACAATGTTTTCTAGATCACCAAAAACAATGAAAGGTCAGTTGAATCTCTTACACTTACAATTTGGGAAAATGGAAAATACTGAAAAGAAATTAACATGAAAAAGTTTATGAGAAGATAATTTAATCAAAAGCAGTACCAGAAAAAAATAATAATATTGACAACAATAAAGCAGGGAGGAAGCACATACTAAAAGAAAAACAGTTGGTGTTTGGAAAATTTCTGATCTTCGAAAACATCTTTCATTGAAACATGTCAGAAATTGCAAAAGCAGAAATACTTTTCCTCCTCGCTGATAGCTTTATCTTGGATTTAAGCCCCTTTAGGGGATCACAAAGTGTAAGATTTGAAAATAGGCCGGTCATTACTGCTACAATTATTCCATTTAGATGTATAACAAAGCATTAAAGCATTTATTTCTTACAATTGTCCGCTTCTACGATAAAGCTACCTTTGTTTTTTTCTATTATGTGTTACAACCATTAGTGCCTGGCTGAATGTTTTATTCCCTGTTGGGAAGTTTTTCTGAAGCCTGTGACCATTTAATGCGTCTCTGTGTATTTGAATTTTATGATGCTTTTTTGCTAATAATGGCAAAAGCCATAATGTTTAATGTTGAATGGTACAAACCAAGTGATTACCAAGATTTCTTGTGTAATACAGAACACTAGTATGGAGTGAAATCACCATCACTAGTATGCAGTATATAAACAAATAATTCACAGGCAACTATTCACACATAATAGGTCCAAAGCAACTTTTTTTAAACTTTGGATTTTGCCTCTTTTGCAAAGGAACCACACGTTAATTTCTGTTTTTGTCAAGTCTATTAGTGAGATTAAAGTCTCTTTGTAAAGTCATGGTTAACATGCTTATACTATATATCAAACAGTTGTAAGCTCTCAGAAATAAGCCCATGTTGCAGCAAAGAAGGAGTTGTGGATGGGCACTACGTAGAACGTAGAAGTATTACAATTCCATTAAACGCAACATAATAAGGGTCGAAAACTAAAGTGCATTTTTCCTGTCACAGCACGTAAAAGAAATGATTCAATTTTGAAATTTACTCTACATCATGACTTTTCACTTGTGTATACTTTTAGAACCTTGTTTAAATTTTGAATTCCTGTGGCTGGATCGTCACACAAACCATTCACCATCACCACATTATTCATTCAGTCTTCGAAGTTTGTTTGTGATATATTAGCCTTTATAATGCCTGATCAAACTAAAACATCCCTGTGCAGCCTTCTCCAGATAAACGTTTTTTTGAATCACATAACTACTTAAAAATCTTAGATATGCTGGTTCGGCACTTTAACACAACTTTCATGAAGACCATTAGGAAGCTAATCTCAGACTCATAGGATTTGTTTCACAAAAACTGATCGGCCATAAACGAAGATAATGAGAAAACTTGACATACATATCAAAACGTAAGCTGCTGCCGGAGTTATTTACAGTTTTAAAGTGAATGAAAAGAGATACAAGGGGTGGGGAAGGGAAGTTTACATGGGGCTAGGGTATATGATTTCAGTTAATGTGTTTTCGTTAAAGAGACACAACTGTTTCTTGGTTTTGCATGATATGCTGATTTATAATCATACTGCAAAGGTTAGCCATCCAAGTACTATATATAGAACATTTGAAACTCTGCAGTTTGTTTTAGGACAAAACACAGATACATGTTAATCGTAGGGCAGTACATATTTCTTGTAGTTTTGTAATAGATATTTTTTGTATCACAGTCTGAGCACCATTGTTTTACAGCCGAGATTTTTTGAGGTCTCTGTAAATCTGTAGTTTGTCATCAGAAGCATGAGAAAGCTTGGGTTATATATCTGGGTTTGATTTATGGAAGGCGTAATTTGGTTACCTAATTGCAGGTAATACTGATACTTTAATAAAATTACATCCTGCCTATTTTTAAACCTGTAATGAAATCAAACTCTCATTGCCTACTTCAAACTGAGCTGGAACTAACAAGACAACCATGTTTGAAAGACATTAGATTTCAGTAAAGGATATATTTTCTTGATTGCATTTAATCTTATCTTGTTGGCAAACATTTTGCAAGGGGCTTTCTTTAAACAAGTTACTAACATAGTATGCCTGTATGTATACATTCCCCTTGAGTTGTCATTAACAGTATTGCTGTTTGCATAGCAAAAAATAGACATGAACGTTTGCAACTGGTTAATATGTAGTGAGGAATGTCATTTGTGTCCCACTCACTGTAAAGTTGTATAACATCTATAGCTGCAAAAATATACAGCTCAATCTAAATCTTCTGTGCTAATAGGTGCCCTCCCTTCATCTGCCATTGGCAGTTATTTGTTTGTGACAGTTGCCATAGATGCTACAAGGCCAACAGTGCTACGCTGGGTCCACCTGTCTCTGTCTCTCACCGGCCCTTGGTAGTTGCCAAAGACCATCTAAAACTGGTTGCTGTCATCTTTGGAAGGGCCTGCTGAATCTAGCAATGATATCTTAATGCCAGAAGAACAGAAGGTGCAGCTTTAAACACCCGTCTCTACATGTCTTTTTCAAGTCAGTTATTTCCTGGCAAATAAAATACAAATCCCAGTAATATTATTGTCAGATTTATTCTTCTCCAATTCTTGCCAAATACATCTTAAACTTGGGCAAAAGCACTCATCTTCAGGCTTTCAAAGATTATTGAATGATATCCAGCAGTTTGACAAGTGATCTACTCTGATTTGAAAAGAAAATAAGGAGCTAAATGTCTTACTGTAAATTATGAGTATTTGCATGAAGTGAGTTCAAGAGGACAACACACATTGAAAATATATATTGTAATGTTAACAGCCAACAAATTACTCTATATAAAATCTATAGGATTACATGTTGAAACACTGTATTTGTTTAGTCTGATATGATTAACCCTCTTCTCTAATGGGTCACACAGTTACCTTTAGGAATTTGTGTCATCTTTACAGGATGCCTTCATTTTTTTTAGACTTATGTCCATTCAGTTTCATATATGTGTTTGGCTCAGCCAAAATGTGTTATCAGTATTAGATAAATATTAAGTGCATTTTTTTTAACTTTTCAAAAGTGTTTTATTAATTTCCACTATCTATCTATCTATCTATCTATCTATCTATCTATCTATCTATCTATCTATCTATCTATCTATCTATCTATCTATCTATCTATCTATCTATCTATCTATCTATCTATCTGTCTATCTATCTATCTATCTATATATATATACACTTATTAATGGTAATCCCTGTCTACCACTGGCCCAAAAATTTTTGGGGGAAAAAAACTAGTTGAACAGTTCAGGTAGTGTATAAACAGACAGTGGTGGAGCTTGATCTTGGGGGGGTCAGAGGGTTAGGGTTATTTCAGGGGATCCATAGACTAGGACAATAAATTTGTTTCTCAAACAATCAATTGCAATTGGAGTCTCTAAACATTGAAATATATTTAAGTACATAAGCATAAAAAAAATTGGATTTGTGAATTTAATTTGGAGTTTCTTAACAATATTCCAAACATAAAACAAATCTTAGGAAAAATGTTTCAACAAATGACCATTTTACATGGATAAAAATGCACACACATTCACTCACACCGAATAACACACAGTTACTCACTCACTCAAAAAAAAGTATTAACTGGCTGCTGATGATCTTTTTGCCGCCCCAGCCGCTCAACAGCTGGAGCTTTTTCTACCAAAATTATATATATTTTTACATATGATACTTTGTTACGAATTTAAAAACAATTAACTTAGGATATGTGGTCATTGTTTATGTATTGACCATCACCATTATCCCCCTCTATTTTGTTCAGCCTCCACTGTATCTATATCTATCTAAATATACATATATCTACATAGGTGCCACTCAGAGAAAAAAAAAACGTTTTTTATTTTTTACAGTTACACAATGATGTTAAATTCCCACTTCCAAATCATCTTCTCGTTATGTTTGATTTAAGGCAACAAAACATGAAATGGTTGATTGTCTGCTTGTTTAATTCCTCTCAAATAATTGAAGAAACGTAAAAGTTTAAGGCTTTGCAACCCAATTTAAATGTAGACGTTAATGTGGAGCACCTGGTCATCTGAATACATCATGAGATGTAACATTAACTTTATACCCATAGCAAAATGATCTCCTATCTGAACACAAAAGTTATTTTAATCAGTCACTCATTAGGAAACCATTAGGAAACTGACTTTAGAATCAGGATTTCACTGTCCATAACAAGCTTCTACTTGATCTATCTGAATCCAAATTCAGCTGAAATAGATTCTTAGTCGAAAAAGCATAACAGACTAAATTTCAAAACGTTGAAAAAAAATTATTTTTTTGAATACAAATTAGTGAAGAAAAAACCCCAGTTCACAAGCATCCTCATTTCAAACACATTCACTTAAATTTTTACTTTATGGTACATGTTCACATTATTTACTGACTATATCTAAGAATATCACATATTTTAAGTTTAACTTAAGATAATATATAATACAATATATAATATACAACACCATACAATGAGTTAAATGTTATTGTATACACTGGTTAATCTAATCAGTCTATCTACGTTGCCTGTAGGGATTTTTAATGTCCAGCAGGAGTCAGAATTCAGTGACACAGTATCGACACAGTGTCAATACAGTTTTGCTATGTGTCGAAATGCTTCATGACGTCTCATCTACCCATCACTACTTTCGCCTGAGGCAGCATCTGCTGCTTGAGAAAAATAGGCTGGGTGATGCTGCTTTCAGGTATCACCCAGCCTATTTTATGTTGATTAGCCCATTTGTGGCCCCAAAGTCTCCAATAACGCCAAATTTGCCTCTTCTTGTTTGAGTACAGTGGATTACAACTCTTTTTGGTACATAGCGCCAACTACTGGACGGGAGGGACTCAGCAGTCAAGATGCCTCACCGATTCTAAAATGCGGCTGGGCTCCTATTGACAAGACCTCTAGTGTTGTGTCATGTCAATCAAATCGGGGGGGGCCGGGGGAGTCCAATCAGATTTCGGGGGGGTCCGGTGCTACCCCGGAGCTAGAAGGGGGACTTCTAGCTCTGCCACTGTAAACAGAGGGCAGTAACTAAGATCGCCACACCAATGTGTATGGCCATTAACATTTTTATTTTACCCTAAAGCTATTACGTACGTATAAACTGCCAACTTTAGTTGTGGTGCAGTGTAGAGGTAGGGGCAGGGGTGAAAGTGGGCTGGTACGGTCCGGTACTCCGTACCACTAAAAGATCGTGTGCTGGTACGCAGTACCAGAACACCGTAAATGAGAAATTTCTCTTGCACTACACGAGAGCGCATGCCCGCTTCACTCCGAAACAGAGCGGTTGTAAAGGAGATTGGTGCGTTCGATTTAATGGACTGAGAAGTTTTACACAGGTGGTGCATAGACATAAAACAACGCCACTTGGGACAGGACGTACAACAAATCACTCATCTACAGGAAAAAGAGATAGAAGCTGCCAGATCTTCACAAAAAAATAGGTCATGATGCTAGGCCTATTGATTATCCCTCTGTCTGGACAAAGAATCAGTATGATCAGTTTAAAAGCAAAAATGAATGGTTATACGCCCAACATGGAAAACTGGGATGCACTCCATGCGGTGATGTGAAGAGTCTTGGTCTTATGGCATCAAGTGGTGTCAGTATTGCCAGCCAGTGGGCAGAGGGAAAGATAGCCCCATTTGGTAATAATTCAAGAGCTATCCAGCTTGTATCATTACGCAAAAAACTTCATAAGCACAAAAACTCCCAAGCACACAAAGAAGCACTTAAGATTCTTCAGACAGCAAAGAAAAACATTCTTCTCAACATGAACGCAACCAGTCAGGAGTCTGCGTTTGAGTCTACTGCCAGGTTATTCAGAACAGCATTATGTGGCCCAAACAAACAAGCCATTCACTGACTTTGAGAGTCTGATTGAGCTGCAGGAAGCTAATTCTGCTGATTTAGGTCGTGCAAGGAATGTTGGGCGCTTTCTGGAAGGAGGGAATTGTTGATGAAAGGCTAAAATTGTTGATGAAAGTGTCAGAATTTTACAATGCATCAGAAAATGGTTTCTTTGTTTCAGAGGTGGCAGATCTTTAACACTTGGAAAAATATATATTCTATATTATCAAGTATTGTAACTTTTTCCTTATACAGATAGGCTACAGTAACGTAAAATACTGATACGTTTTTAGTTTGAGTTTAGACTTTGCTGTGTGAGAGAGAGATCTCAATGGGATCCACTCCCCAACCAAACCCGAGCTCTGCCCCTGAGTACCGGCAAGAATTTAAAACCACTTTCACCACTGGCTAGGAGGGAAACTGTACTCATAAAAAAATCATAAAGAAGTCCAAAAAAGAGTAAAGGACCAAAAGATTACTGAACCCAAGGAACCAAGGGAGCATGCAACAAAGTAGCCTGTGAAAGACAAATTAGAAGGTTGGGGCCAGTACTGGAGGACGAACAGAGTCAGGCGGTCTTTGACACAGAGCGAAATTTGATACAATGTGACCCTCAAAATGAACTTGGATCTGACCATGGAGCAGGCAAAGCATGGCATGACCCTTAAACAGGCAGGTAAACATTGACCTTAATGCTGGCCTCATGGTGGTCCCCCATCTTACCCTTCCGCAGTTATGCTGGACATGGAAAGAGGTTAAGTTGTGCTGGTGGTGGCAGCTGGTGGCAGCAGAACTGCTGGGAGGCATACAGCTCAATGTGGCAGTGAGCAGCTGTAGTTACAGCAGCATCTGTAAGAAAAAACAACCAGTTAATAAAGTACAAGCTTGGACCTTCCACTCCACTAAGTCACTCAACATGCCAATAATGTATCCTAAAACTGTGTACTTTTTTGTGCACCTATTATATGCAAAAAGCTACAGAATGATGTCACCTCATTAGTTAAAAAAGATGATCTGGACTCAGTTGTAACTTGGGGGTATCGTTTACTGCTAAACAAATTTATACTCTCATTGAATTTTGACCTATAATGTAGTAACCAAGGTATATTTGCATAGCTGCATTTTGTTCTATCTTCAACTTCTTATTTTGCAGTTCCATTCACATACATATCCCTTTTTATGGCTGAAATGTTGTTAGTTCCCTCTCCAACCTTCTCTTGAGTCTTGTTGTGTTGGATTTTTGTGTTCTGGTGTTGACTAGAAAGCTGCTAGAAACATTACCACTTTTCCACTTCCTTGGCAGGTTTTTACCTAATGTGTCTGTTTCCTCTCTTGATTTGTGTTTAAGAGTCCTTTGGGTACCAGTTCATTGCTGACAGTTAAAATCTGCCAGTTTGTTGCCATGTTACAATATAAAGCAAAGCTGTGGCATTTTCTGTCTACTCTTTAACTTCTTGTAATTAGCTATAAATTCTACAAGTCAATGACTTAAAATCAGCAGTTATTTAATATCAACCAGGTTATCAGACATGTGCAGACATACATAAACAAAAGGCTACAAATCCTTATAATTTATAAAGTAATGGATTAATAAGTGTTTAATAAGATAATATAAAATAATATCAAAATCTGTAGACATAAAAATTTCTTGAGGCCAATAAGCGGATACAGTATTTTTAATAACCATATTCTACATGGTGTGAAGAATAAGAAAGATGTCAAGACTGTAACAATATACTCGCTAAGATTTTCAACAGTTTCTCTAAAACAGAGCAGATATTGAATGTGCAGCAGTTATGTCAGAAAAAATGTCCTGTTAAAAAATAAGACCAGTTCAAATTGAAAGAAACCTTATAGCATGAAAAATAACAATTTAATCGAGGTATGCAAAATGCCATCTTATAAATACGTTGAACCCTGAAGCATCATAATGAGTTCGCTGTGCTCTAATGGCCTCCACAGTCATTAAATCTCATAGGGTTTTGCAACATATGTGCACATATTTGATGCAGGTCTGAAACAAATAGGGTTTTCCACCCATTCCTAGCAAGGGATATGTAATAAAATGACCATTGAGTGTATGCAGTTTTATATCCTAACAAGCGATGTAAAATACTTTAAAAATGACTGTGCTAAAATAGGTGGTACTGGACTGCTGCTTTTCCTCACATTTATTTAAATGAGTAATGTTATTGGAGGGAAGCTGGTGCAGTTTAAACATAGATTTGTTCCCCCTGTCTGGTCAGTGTCAGAGTTTATTTTAAAAGTCCAAGTGATGTCATTCTAACTGAAATGCCTTTGCCAAGATAATGGTGGGAGGTAGACAGATAAGAAATGTGCAGGATATCTCAAAGGCACTGATAAATTGTCATGTGCTTAAAAAAAAAAACTTCAAGGAGAATGCTATCCTGAATTGAATATGCCTTCTTTTCTCATCTTTTCTAACAAGTAGACTCAGCTTCAGAAATTATTGTACAATGAATTTGACACAAAGTTGAAATAACAGATGTCGAAAACTGATTTTTTCAGGAATACTGTGTCTGTTTGTAAAAGTTTTTATTCCCACTTAACATATTTGCAGGCGATGTTATAGGGGGAATACGTTGGTCCTTGTAGTCTGTGTTATTGCACTTACCCAGTAAGATTTACTGGGAAAGGTTCACATTGCTTAGATCACTGTCACCACACCCACCACACCATGCCAACGTTTATGCATGCTTTGTGTTAATTCACATTAATTGGCTTTTTGTCCATTTACTGCCAAAAAGGAATCTGTCACATAAAAAGCAGGACACTTCTTTAAAGGCTTCATATATTGTGAACTACTATTCCTTGTGCTTGGCTTTCTAAAAATATTTTATGATTATTGGAAAAGAAAGAACAGCATTACAACTGTTTGTCTGGAGGTGGTAAGGTCTGTGGAAGATCCTTTGACCTAACCAGTGTGGCTGAACTGTGACTTTCTTCAGCCCAGCCTCTAAGTTGTACACTGCTGCACACATACAGTTAATATTGATGGGCTTTGCTCCAGACTTTAATTTCACTTAGACTCACCTAAATAGACAAAAAAGGAAATTTAACAGTTATACCTGGTTTTGGCTGAATAGAAAAGACTCACACTACACCCAGAAAAGGTACAGGCTATGGGGGATTTTTAGCTACTAACATTTTGTCGCAGTAGAATTTCATTTCAGTTGATAATTATAATGATAGCATAATTTGCATTTAGTTAAGTTATGTTATGAAAAAATATTCCCTAGATCGACTTTTGTGTTGCCTTCGTCCAAAAGGATCTATGTGGTGTGAATCTCTTAAATTATATAATAATATTTTGATTTAGGAAGTTTGGTTTTGGTTTTGAAGTGTGTTACTAATAATGTACTTTTTGGGATATTTGATACGCACAAACATCTTACATTTTTTCCAGAAAGAATGAAAGTGCAATTTTAGATCAGCTAGAAGAGCATTAGGTGTTGTTAAAGTTATGTCTGGGTAAGACCAGTGTTATTTAACGTATATTCAACTGTACATATCCTGTGTCTAGATTATGGAGCAGCAGTCTGAAGTCAAAGACAACAACCCTTTAGCCAGAAAGTTCAATGTAGAAGCCACACGCTCTTCCCTAGAGCTACTGCCTAGGTATGCACAGAAATACTGCCAAATTGGCTTTATTCTGAGACGTGGGATGGGAACAGTGTGAAGTCAGATACAATGGAGATATAGAGAGACTGTGGAACAGCTTCATTTATATGTCAGATCATTGATTAACAAAGCACATGTTTTTGAGACTTGTCAAACAATATACGTTGGTATAGACAGGTTGAGTGGATATTTGGGTAGCTGTTTTTCAGTATATTTACAGTAATATTAAAAAAAGGAAACAGTTCTATTTTAAAGCTTAAAAGAACATTGAGAATCAGTTTATTTATATAGCGGCAATTTACAACAGATTTCGACTTTACAAGACAATCAATTAAAATCATAGATACATCCGTTTGAAAAAGTTTCCAATCTAAGGAGTAGTAATAGGATAGTGAAATTAAAAACTTATATCTTAATAAAGAATACTTGAAGGTCTAGAGGTTTGTGTGAAATGCACTAATAAAAATATTTTGCCCTATCTACCTGAAAAAATTAGGGCAACTATTTGCATAAGTTATTTAAGTTGATCAAACAAGACTGTTCTTTGTTTAAAGTACATACTTTTTTCTTTTCATGAAAAGTAAAGTCTAAGTAAAGTGAATTTAATTTTGTCAAGTAAACTAAGCAAAACTAAATTTTGTTTAAATTACTCAAAATTTTAATGGAGTAAATAAGATTTGCATGTAAATGCAACTTAGTTTCATTATGTATGTCAATCAAAAAAATCTTTGTGCAAATTACTTAATTTTTGAAAATGTATTCAATTACATTTTAAAGTAGAATTAACTTGTTTTTTTTATTTAAATGTAAAAGCATATGTTTGTATTTATAGACAGGTTGAGCACAAATACATGTTCTTTTCAGTATTACACTGTTCCTAACATGAAATTAATTGTTATTTATATACACATTTAAATCATATCTTAATTACATGACTGAAAATGACAAATAACTTCATAACCCAAAGCAATATTTTTTCCAAGGTTGTATTTTTTCCAAGGTATCGAGGGAAAAAAAACATTTCAAATGTCAGACTTTATTTTGAATATGCAATGTGAACAATGTGACAAAAAAACTGAAATTTGTTCTGTGAATCATATAGCTGTCATGAGATAGAAGTGGTTTTCACGGGAAGAACAGAGGAAACATAAAATACAACCAATCTCGCTCAAAAACAATTGTGAGCAGCCACTTTATAACAAAATACATGTTAACTTACATACTGTAACTACTGTATTGTACACAGAATCTTAAAAACATGAGATAGATTTCCATTTAAAGTGCAAAGAATGATAAATTCAGAAAAATAAAAAGAAATTAAATAAATAAATGCGCTGTATTCTTGTCTCACAGTTCCAAAGCATAGATGAGGCCCATAAGGTAAGCATGAAAGTTACACATTAGGAACCCAGAACAGTACATCAGGTCCTTCGATGGCTATCCCAACTTGCCTCTGCCCTTGGCTCCCAGCTTTTCTGACCACAAAGATGCTGCGTACAAACGAGTACAAGCGCATCCTGGACAGCTGCATCATCATCATCATCATCATATATCTGCAAAATATACAAAATAGAATCAAATCTTCAGCATTAACAATAAGAGAGATGCCAATTGGCAGTAATATATGATTTCTACCTGGAGGTCCTTGATTAAATTCTCAATCTTTTCTCCAAGGTAGAGAATAAGACCTCTGATGACAGCTTCTATTGGAGACTCAATGCTCTTGTCCAATAAATTCCATATAAAATACTATTATGACCAAATACCATATAACTATAATGTAAACTCATTTGTATATAGTTACTAGTACATACCTCATCTAACATATGAAGGCTTGTATCAAGTTTCTTCCCCCAGGGCCTCCCTTCCAGCTGTATAGGCTCAACCTTTTAGGTGAGAATTGATCCAACTTCCCCAATCATGTAGACTGCAAGGGCTTCAGCGTGATTCTTCGAAATTCCTCCTCAATCTGAGAGACCAATACAGAGAGAAAAATAACATTACAAGATAAAGACAAAGTCCAGAAGAACAGGAAACCAAGACTGACATTCAATATACCAAAAAAACACACAAACAAATTGTGAAGGAATAGTGAAGGCAGCACAAATTATTTTGTCAAACTTCGAAATTAAGTCAAAAAACTTAAGGATAACATCATTTCAAGGTAGTGAGAAAGTTCTAGCCATCTTCTCACTGATTAGCTATTTGTTATCTCTCTTCTTGCGCTCATAATAAGCACAAGAAAGGAAAAGAGAAATCAAGTTACTGTTACATAATACAAAAAAAAAACTAGTTCAAGATTTTTATTGTTGAGCTCAGAAAAATTAATTGACCAATCTTTTATTAAGTATCGCAGAATTACTTCTATAAATTTGATAGATTGCAAAGTCATTAACTGTTAAATGTAACAAGATTTCCCAGAGCTGAAAAAAAAACATATATAAATATATCCTGTATTTACTTAACTACCTTTTCTTGAATGGGAAAAAAAACTAAAAAGATGTGTTGATATATATCTTCAACTGTTTATAATATTAGTTAATAGCATGACAGGTAGAGGAATAACCATAGCCAATTTCTACAACTCACTGCTGGTCCATTGGTGCTGCGGGTGGCTTATGAGTAATATTTGGTGTTTTGAAATATCAAAAGAAATGCAGTAGAGATAACAAGATTGTTTTTTGTTGCGTGGATGAACTTTAAAAGATTGAGTTTTAGTACTTAAACAATTTATTTTCTGGAAAAAAAAGACAATGCTATGTATCTTGAACAAATATTTTTAACCTCAGTACTTGATATATTTGTGTAAAGATACTTACTTTAATATTTACTGTTTATTTTACAGATTTGGTTATGTTAAGCTTACTTCCCCACAGAGTCATGTTTCTCAGTGTGGAATTTAACAAAATTTCAGAAGGCAGTGTGTGGACAGCTTACATTCAGAGAGAAACTGGATTAACAATAGCTGGTTTCACTAAATCCCAGAGAAGGATTTCTATGGAAGTTGAATTTTCCAAAAATGAAATAAACTTTTTGCTTTCATTCATTTCTTTAGGTTGACAGTAGCTCGGAAGGTCGTTGTTTATCCCATAACCAGTTAAGCTGGTGGTATGTTGAAGCACACACAATGAACAAATTTCAGCGGTACCTTTTGAATAAGAATAGACTGGACAGATTAAAAAGAAAGACAAACCAATAAATAAAGGATAGAAAGCATTATTTCAGCTTTATTGTGTTAAACTGTAGTCTATGAAAGAGTTTTAACATCCCTGTCATGCAAAGACTATGGGTAAAATATAAGTTACTAACTGCATAAGTACATGAATCTTATTGTTTTTGGTACTTTTATTATATACTATTTCTAATGGCATCTAATGAGTTATTAAAGGTTATATTTCGATGAGATGTATGCTCTGACACATATGTAATTAATATCTTGTAATGTCTTGTCTTTCTGTCAGATTCAAAACATTTACTGTATCAACATTTCTTCTAAATATAATAAGATAATAAAAAAATAAAAAACTGGCAGGTCAGAGCACATGGAAAACAGAAATAAATATCCAAAAATATTCAAATTCTCTCTAAAAGAAAGATGTTTGATAATTTTGATGTAGTAAAATTTCATAATCAATTTAAATCACATTTAATCCAAATTCTCAAAGTCGTGGAAAAGCTATTGTGATAACATTAGGCTCTGGCTTACATACATCTTCCACTCTGGTATATGAGGCAACATATTTCCATGCTGCTGTTCTCCTGTTATAGATGCTCTGTAATCTAGGCAACATCCCACTGGTTTGACGGAGTCATATTTAGAATCCCTACTTAATACCCCAGTCTTCCCCTTCATACCTCATATGCCAGACATATTTCCATCCCACAACTTGTGTGTGTGAGTGAGTTCTGTCCACAAATAAACTGAATACATATTAGACTATTTACAGTTTAATGTATCCATGGAAACTTGCTGGGATAAAGGAGACACAATCTTAGTGAGCCGATTTTAAATATAGGGTGTATTTCAGTCAGAATATATATTTAGGTTTGCATTGTTCTGCTTTACATGCATTATTACAATGTCTCAGGAAAGTGTTTACACTCAATAAACGTTTTAACATTTAATCAAAATAAAGTACAAAATTTTGATGTATTTGAATAGGATTCTATTCGGCAGACCAAAACAAAAAATGCAAGTATGTGCACATGTTTTTCAATGGAAGCTTGTAAGTGCAGGAATTGTTTGTCTCCCCAAATTCAATCTAATACATTTACCTGCTTTTTCATTTAATCAGTGGAAGCCACCCAACTTATATCCATAATAGCAGAAATATTGGAAATGATTCAACAAAGGAAACATCTGGGAATCCCTGGGATGATTTACAATTCAGGTTCACTGAAACCTTATTCTCTAGATTTGCAAGCTGGTGGACATATACATAGAATCACCCCGAAAGCAGACTTTATCATATAATTGCCGCAAACATCTATGGTTAGTATGTGTAAATATAAAACTTTTAGATATGCGCTGTACTATAAGTCAAAACAATAAGTAAAAAAAAAAAAAAAACTTTCATAGAACGTGTTTATTCTCTAGTTCAAACCCTACTCAATGTTCCCTAATCAAACCTGTGTAAATGCTGCTTAAGAAGTTATTTATTACTGAGAAATATGAATTGAATACTTTGTTTTTGAATGCTGCTTTAAACAGGACTTTCCCAGAAGTGCGCCTATTTAAAAAGAATCACTTAAGATTGACTCACTTCATGATGAAGGAACATGGTCACAGTATCAAAGCACTGTTGGCAAACCAGTGAGAAACAGGAGTCGGACAGAAAAGGCCAAACATGTATCTGTATCAGTGGTCTAATGTGTTTCTAAGCACAGTAAGAGAGTTGGTTTAACTTTAAAGGACACAGCTCCCCGAGGAAGGTTCCAGAGGAGGTGGTCCGAAGGAAATGCAAGGCAGCTGAAATGTGTGTGTCTTCTGTTACAGTTTAGGTCACTGAGCCCCTTAATTCATGGTAACAATTTCTTTTTAGCTTTTATAGCGATTTGTGGAAAGTTATTTATAAGGTGTGTTTATTTGGCAAATGTGCGCAACATGTTACAGCTGTTATTTTATATACAATTCCGATGTTGTCTTTTAGCCTTTTAGTCTTTTAGATTCTGCTGTTGATAAATATTTGCTTTGTAAATCAATTGTTTCAGCAAAGTCTAATTTTTATCGATAGAAAATGTTTGTAGTCAACAAATGTAAGCATGGACGCCAAATTAATCTGACTTTAACATAAGATGAAGAGAATGTGGGTATGCAAGAATGTTCTTAAATGTACCTATAATACATAAGGTGGCACAAAAAAGGCATTTACAGTATAAACAGTAAGAATGTCAGACTGATACAGATCTTTGTTGAAAAACACCAGCTGCTTGCACAAAATCTTGAACAATACCACATACTTGCAACTCACATTTCCCTCTTTGACAAGCAGACACAGCCAGAGCTATTTGAATTCTGCCAGAGCTGATGACAGAAACCTTTTCACATTTGTTTTAATGCTCAGAGCTCATGTTCAGCTCTATTTCACCGTAACCTCAGTCTCTAAACCCACATTAATGTTTTAAGCTGTTTCAGGATGGTGTCTATAGAAAGAAATAAACACCATGGAATAGTGTTTGTTACTTGGTGTGGTTTGCATTAATTATAAATGTCTTTTTCTTTTCCGCTCCTTTTCAGATCCAGCGGTTCTAAACCCCCTCCAGTGGCACCAAAGGTAATCTAAAATTATTTTCATAAAGTAAAACTTTGGCTGCTAAATACAATTACTAAAAAAATTACAATTGTGAAAAAGACAATGCCCAAGTTACACATCTGAAATGTTACTTTATTAAACAGAGTTCAATAAACTACCTTTTAAAACACCAGATCCCTTCTGAAACAATGCCATTTATTAGTTTTCAATGCATGTTCTCATTTATCTACATTAGAACGTTACAAGCATGTTGAGAAACACTGATACTTTCCTAGAAACCCAAGCAGAACACTTTTAGCCCACTAAAGTAAAATCATTATATAAAAAAGTATATCAAATATTTGTTTTTTTTATTGTTGTTGTTGGACACAGACATGGGAGGCATCAGTGTTTTCTGCTTTCATGTAATTTACGTCTGTGTATATTTGCATGTTCTCTGGCCATATCCGATGTAGGACAACCAAATAGACCTCATAAAACCAGTCGCCATCAGCCATCCCTCTGTTTCCCAATATCCCAAGTCTCAGTGCTCTGCAACATACAACAAGGTCCCCAGACCTTTCGGGGTTTATAGCTCTGAGGGTGCATACTCCCCTTCACAGTCACCTCTCACCACCTTCATGCCTTCGTCATCCTCTGCCTTCACTCCTGCCTCATCCCATAATAGTCCTCCCCTTCCTCATCGTCCACCTTCTCCTCCTTTGGTGTCTCACCCGTCACCTGCATCCTCCTTATCCCCCCCCACACCTGTCCTGGTTGCGCCTAAGCCATCAGTATATAACACACCGATCAACCTCTACTCCGCTGAGAATGCGTGTGAAGTGGCAATGGGGCAAAGGCGGGGCCTGTTGGAGAGTCTAGGAGGAGCCTTCCCACAGCTTAATGGGTGAGTGATGTACTTATTGACTATTCTGATTAATTAGGACCCCTTGAACTGTGTTGGACACTCACGTTTCAGCTGCATAACAATAATACATCAAGACATATTCTTGTGTTAGACTGTACAATTTGAAGTGCAGATGTAAATCCAGTTGTTAATTTCTGGCACTTCCACACTGTTCAGTCTCTGCTCTGCTCCCCTTGTCAAAATACTGTGAGCTCGTCTTTTCCTTTTATGTCTTACTTTCTGCTCTCCTTTCTCTGGATATATAGCCTGCACAGTTAATTTAAAGTAAGCGGCATTCTCTGTCAAATCAGTCTATTTACATTCACCTTAAAAGCTTTTAAGGACCTTTATCATTAAAAAAATATACATACTCAATGTGTTCTTTCCTAACAGAGAGGAGTTAGTTTTGGATAAGGGAATTGTAAATAAGATTATTTTGTATCAATATACTCCTTGCCTGTTGCTTGCTTGTTTGCATGCTGTGTGATTTGTTTCAGAAGGGAGTCATGAAAATTTAGTGGTAATGCTGATAAAGACTTGTGAACATATTCGAATGTGATATGTTTTCTCCTGATCTCATGCCTTACTTTTCTGCTTTGCAGAACACGTCTCGTCCAGTCACAAAGTTAGTGTCTGAAGCATGTTGATTGTTTCTTACTTTCTTTGCATACCTTTTTGATTTCCACTATTAGCTTCCTCTTTTCACTGTTAACATTTGGATTTCCTTTTTCCTTTAAACTTCTCATCTATACAGTGCCATATGACATATCTTTTTTTATGACAATTGGTATATTAAACTTGTTTGTCAGAAATATGACTCTGAGCAATAAGCTCTTGGATCATAGATTCTGACCAATAAGTTTTCTGTTGCTAACTTCCATTCACAGTCTATGATTTGATATCATTTTTCAACAAGTCTAGCCTAAATAATAAATATGAATAATTCTGCTAACAGATTTTTCAAAACACAGTTTTTGATTTTTGAAACAACGCTTGGAATGAGGGGCCTGCACAAACCTTGCACTACTGACCTTGACAACTTGACAACAGTGTAATAGATTAATCTTAGTGGCCGCTTGACAGGTGTATTGGCAGCTTGCTGCCAAGAATGAATGCGAACGCACATATTTCCATTGTGCTTTACAACAATAAAACGTTAAAAAAAAGTATCCTTGTAAAATCTGACCAAATATAACTGCAATTAAACCAAAATGGGTTTTTCAAACGGCTCAAAAGCACCACCATGTGGTTGAAAATAAGAACTTGTTTTACCTTCGTTTTGTGCTCATAACAGTAACTATATTCCAAAAAGCCATGCCTTTTCTTTTTCTCTATTATCTAATTTTAACTTAATACATTTTGTTAAACTATTCCTCAGAAGTTAATGTTTTTCATTCCTTTGTGCTTTGTTCTTTGATGACCTGTTAGTGGACCTCAAAGTATTTTGAAGTAAGTCTACACAATATTTTTGGTTTGTGTGAACTATATGAACACTATTTTTTTTTAAACTCCCTTTTCTTTATTTGAACCCTATCTTGTCTCGCTCTACTCCTTGATTTCCAAGGAAACCGCTGCAGCCACCTTCAAGGTATCATGCTGGCTTAGAAAACACACCAAGTACATTTAACTAAGTGTGGTGTGGCCATTTTCACAGTCTAGTAAGCACTACTGTGTGTCATAGTTTAATCTAATTTAGTCATCCAACTAACTTATTACATTCCATTATACTCTTTGTGGAGTGCTACAAAATATAGTGTGACCAACTTCCATCAAAACTGGGAGAATTGAAAAATGACAAGGAGCTGAAAAAGATACTTTCTAAAGTGTGATCCTTCTCTTCCTCAGAGTTCCCAGGGCACATGTTGTAGACACAGACATCCAGTTTTACCATGTGCCTTCTCATGCTGATGCCAGCAGAAAGCGCATAATGGAGGACACTGAGGACTGGCGTCCGCGCACAGGCACCACCCAGTCTAGATCTTTCAGAATTTTAGCTCAAATCACAGGGACGGAAAAGGGTATGAAAGGATTTGCCGTGTTTATGTCGTGATGTATTAAATGCTGTTACTAATGATCTTTAAATGTGACTAATATTCATTTGATTTGAATTCTTTACTTTCTAGTTCAAAATGAGGCTGCTGACACATCCAAAACAACAAAGTAAGTGCATGTAAAATACTTTTTCTTTCTTTTTGTGGTTGCATTCTATTCAAGTCTGTCATTTAACTGTAGTTAAATCATTGTAAAATCACATATAAACATGTGCAAAATGGACAAAAACTCTAGTCAAATCTTCGTAGCAATCAGAGAGATGCATGTACATCAATTTCTATCTGCAGGGAAGATTTGTGCTACATTTTTTGTGCTTCATTATTTTGTGTTTCCTAATATTGATTTTAGGCTTGTTTGTAATAATTGTGCATTCAGTGTGTGGGTCATCTTGGTTTTGTCATTCTAATGGTTGTGGTGTAGAACTTACATCCACGCTGTGCTGCATAACTCTTTATTGTGCGGTTGAAAACCACATGAATCTGCCATGGTTGTGTTGTTGGTTGTGACGTGACCTTTCAATGGTGTTGTCCGTTTTTTGTGACACATTACTGCAAGAATTTGTTGCAATTGTTTGTGTTGATGTGCGGCTTTGATCATAAACCAAAGATTTGGGCATGGTGATAACTTTATATTATTCTATATTGTTTTTCATTCTGACAATGATAGTTAAGATTTTAAATTTTCTCTCTGTCTAACTGCTTTCTGCTCATCATCTGCTTTCTTTAATTTGACATCTTCCTTAATCTATCTCCTTGTAGTTTGCTTTAGTGCTTATTAAACTTTGGTCAAGTTCTTCTTTTATGTTTTCTTCTGTTGCTCTTCTTTCTTCTTTTTTGCTCCTTTTACCTTTGTGTTCTGGATGGCAGAGGAAACAAGATCACCACTCGATTTGTGGCTGGACCCAAGTACAACGAGCTGAGAGACTGGCACCACGGAGTGTCTGCTCGCACCCTGAATGTCCAGTAGACTCTGTGTGTGTATCTGTGCGTGTTTGTGGACTTATGTGTGTAATTTTTGGAAGCGGATATATTTGTACATCACTGGAGCTTTAGGTGTCTAAACGAGGCTAACAATAGGGAAAAGTCTTATGGTTTGTTGACACTAAAGGAAGTAGAAAGAAGAACAGAGGATGTGTGTAAACTTATTTGTCCTTTTTTTCTCTCTGTATTCTTATGTATTCAGTCTTTCGCCTTAAAGAAATTTGAAGCACTAAAATGAAAAGCAGATGGACTTTTTTTATAGACCAATCATACTACTGCAAATTTCCAATGAGTTTAATTTTTGTAGAAAGACACGCTGCATCAGTCAAAGCATTCCCCAAAATTGTCTTCATGTGCATTTGATAATGTACCACTTGCAGTCTGATCACAATTCAAAATCATCCCATGGCATTCAAATAGCGAACAGGGATAAAAAAAGATAAGAGGTATCATGGCGAGAATAAAGTGTATAATGTAAGATTAAAAAACTACAGCTTTCTAAAGAAAGTCTTGTTTCTCTTGGAGCTTATTTAGTTTTAAATGTCACTTTTAAGATTTGTGTGCATTTTACTGTTTTTATTGTCATTTGGATTCTCAGTTTGAATTAAAGTTTAGTGTTGAGTGATTACATGAGGTGTTGCTAAAACCAAATAATTTCATACACTGTATTAAAGACACAACCATTTTTTTCCTCATTATGAGATTAAATCAGAAAAAAATAATTATATTAAAAGCAATTTGATATATACATGTTTTTATACAAAGCATATCAAAATGTATTTTTAACTGCACACATTTACAGTTTTATCTGTAAATAATGAACATGTTTTTTGTGTCTCAGGTCACAAAACTTTAGATTTTTTAACCCATTTGATAAACATTTTCAAACCACTTTCAGATGTCAGCACACGTCTTTGAAAGCACAACTTCTTATTTTCTATGTTTAAGCAATATTTAGATCTTGTTTAGGTGGAAAAAGGAAAAAAAAGTTATCTTTCTTACCTCTTTAATAGAAATTAAACTGCCTTTGCCAGCTGCAATTAAATGTTCCTATTTAAACATTTATTTTATTAAAATATAGTGTTATAAAAGATAAACAAATTTTGGTAGACAACATAGCAATATCAGGTAAATGGTTTTGCTTTGTTTCAATTCAGTTTTTTTGTTCATTTATGCATCCCTTTTCCACCTTTTACTTTATCTTTAAACTGCTTCATGTATGTATATGCATGGTCCTACATTTGCGCTTAACATGAAATGTATTAAAGAAAGTGTGACACAGTATTTAATATTAAATAAGGTATTAGTTTTAATCTTGAATCTATTGCATGTTGCCTTGCCGAGCTAGATACTACATGTATATATTTTATCTGCATACATCAGCATGTGTACAAGTGACATCATTAGGTGATGCTTCTCATTCCATCTTTTCCTGATCCAAGTAGATAATTTTAAAGCAAGTGAGAAATGAACTATCCAGAAACAATACAATACTTTGACACAACTATGCTTCAATAAATAAACCTTAATTTCACTTGAAGATCTAATTGTGCATGCAGAACCAAATTTACCCTATTGTTCCTATTACATCTGTGATATTTCAACAAAAATGTTTGGTCGAACAAATTAAAACTAAGGGTGACTGATGCAAGTAGTACATCCGCTTTCATCTGATTGTTCATAAATGTTTCATTAAAAGGCTGATGATCATGTTATTATGTACACCTGAAAAGATGTATATACATACAAATGTGTTGACATTGATTGATTCAATTAAATAAAATCGTTTTATGGAGAATTTATAGTTAAATAGCTTCATTTCCTAGGCTTTTTTAATTTTTTTTATCATTTTAAAATAAAATTGAAGAATGAAATCCTGCAGCAGGTAGGTGTGTAATAAGGCTCAAATGCATGCCCCATTGCACACTTATTGTCCAATTTCCTATTATTTAAAGGGTTTAAGAAATAAAACTAAGTGATTGCAACAAAATGAGTGTAGGCAGCATAAAAGATAAAATGCAATAGACCATAAAAAATCTTTTAACTTCCTACCTAAATAAAATAAATATTTGATAAATAAACTGAGCAATCAAATAAACTGATAGAATGAGTTGCCTAATAATTTTGATCATTTGTTAAGTATAGCGGTATTTAGAAACATCTGTTGTTTGATTGGAGACTGCTTGTGAGTATACCATATTAATAGTTATTCTGCATACCTGGGTGCACACTGGAGGATTTTTTTTCTGTATCAAATGATTTCAAATGTGTAAACCATTTTTTTAAAGTATGAAGCACATGCTGTAATGGCATACAGTACATGGCTTCAGTCATTTTAAGCAGATTTCATGAAGTTATGCATAAGCAGTACAAAGCAGTGTCTACCGTACATAAAACTAAATCTTTGACACCATTCTACTGGATTTAGCAAGAAACGTTTTGTTCTACCACATGCAGAAAGATTTCAGTGAATTTGAAGGTCCTTGAAAAGTAAATTTTTTTCAGTAAATAATTTGGAAATTTGAAATTCTATATTTTGTAGATTCATTATACAGCCATATATTTCAATAGCTAACTACTGATTTAAGACTAAAATTGTGTGACTCTGTGAACTATATTAGGCATGTAGAAACATTTTTAAACAAATGATAGACTACTGAAAAGATTATGTACCGTATACTCTGCTCGGTATTCAGTCATGCCTGTGCCTCTGCTACGGTGTCAGTGAACACAGGTGGCTTTAAGAGGAGCCTTTTGTTTGTCTGCGTCGTTGGGGCTTGTGTTTCTCATCTTCCTCTTGGGAAATCTCCACAGAAATTTCAAAGCAGTGAAGGTCAGGGGGTCGGGAGTGGCTTAACACAAGGAATGTAATAGTTACAGCCCTGGCTAAGCCTCTGTGTGGTATGTTTTGAAACACTGACTTCAATTTTAGTTCTTCCCCCATGAATATTTCCTAAACTTTTGATTGTGCTTTGCTTCACTATCGCCTTAAAGCTGCAGAAGGTTTTTTTTTCAACAGTTTTCGTATCACTAACCTTTTCATCAAACCGTTTGGATACACTACTCTCTAAAGCAGCTTATTAATTTTATAGCATGCATTCCTTTCGGAGTGTGACCAAATATATGCTTTTGAAGCACGGAAAGATCTGAAACATGCATAATATTTTTATTTGTGCAATTAATAAATAATTCTAACACATATGGATGTGTGGTAAAAATCCTCATTTTAGTCTTCTATTCGTTTTGCATTGTCCCATGAAGCTACAGTATTTTAAGTCATGTAAAGGCCTTTAGAGATAAGCAATAAACTTGCAGCAGTCTTTGCATGGGTCAGATTAAATTAAAACACGTATTTCAAGCACTTTTTCTCTTTCATCTGACAAGGTAAGTGTGCTTTAAAAGTTACTTTTTCTTTAAAGCTCAAAATCACCAGATTTATTGTGTCATTTTCAGTTAACCAGTTGCTAAGCCAACCTTGAATCTGTTTACTGAAAAAAAACATTTGGCTGGAATGTGGTGATGCATTATTTTCTTTTACAACATTTTTTAAAGTGTTTTTTATTTTTTATTCATATTTTTTTATGATAAGATAAGATGTTAATTCTTACGTTCCTGTTTCGTATTTCTCAACTCGGACCAGAAGCATTTATTACTTACCACTAGATGGCAGCATGCATTAAAAAAGTAAACGTGGGTCAAGATGCTGGCAATCATAAATTCAAATTGCCCAAAGCAACACAAAACAGCACGATAGTATATTGTTAAAATATTTGTCTACACTGCACAGTTTAGTGTAAAAGACATCATGTAAACCCTAGAGGGTGTAAAACATCTAACAAGCTAACCACTTGACTACAATTTTTTAACAAATAGAAGATAAAATTAGATTTTTTTTAAATCCTCCAGAGTTTCAGATTGCTCTTGTATATTTGAAATAAATATGTTAGATAATCACCTTTTTTTTTTGCTAAAGTCTGTATTTTATACATTTTTGAACATGTCTAATTAAGTAGAAAGAAAATCCCGAAAGTGTAATTAAAAGCAGTACGTTTGAGATTTTCAACTCACAAGGGGGTTCTTTATAAAGATGTCTGCAGTTCATTTCATGTTTAAGAGAAATCTGGGCAAGCTTTACATCCAAACCATCCACTTTCACTGTCAGTGATGTCTGAAACTGATACAGATTTTGGATAAATGCCTAAGTAATTGGTGAAATTAGGATGATGGAAAACCAAGAATAACTGACTAATTTAATGAATCAGTAAACTTGTGATGGTTGCTTTCTTTTTTTACATTTCTTAGAACGCAATGGAAAAAAAAAGTTTTCTATCACATATTTTCACATAGTATTCTTGTATTTCTTTTATCACTACAGTAACAAAAATTGTGTTGTATTTATATAATTTGGAAGTCATGACAAATAAAGTGTCAGTGATCAGCAGATGTCAGTTCAAAGCTACTCTTTTTATTCTTTGTAAAGTACTTTAACTACTTTCATACACATCCTGAACAATGTTTAGTTGAACACCTATATTTAACCGCCAGCATAAATAATTGCACTGAACAAACCATACATGACAGTGAAAGATCTGTGTTTATTCAAACCATGCCAGCACCAGAAGACCCTGGACATGTGTCAGTGTGGCGACAGTTCATTGCTACTATAACATTCTGTGGTCACTCTAAAACAACTTGGCAGCGTCTCAGAGAGATCAGTCATCTGTCAGTGGAAACAACTGGACACAGCCAGACCATGAAGCAATAAAAGGTCTGCATGTGTCTGTTGGAATGGGCGGCCTGTATAAATAAATGGATGACTTTGTCATTGTGTCAGTGTGAATATCCACACATGGACAGTATAGTGTGCATCTGAGGACTGAATTTCATGCAGAAGATATCATGGTGCTAAATTATAGACCATCTGTTGTGCGGCAGGAAAATCTTCTGAGCAGTCAGCTGTGTTAATGAAACATTTGTTCAATGCTCAAATGAAACCCATGATGTTATGGGATTCATTAAAAAAATACTTCTTAGAGCTTCAATGCACTTTATTTTACATGTGTAAACACTCAGGAATATGAGATCTTCTCTGTTTTCCCTCAATAAAATTTTTCAGCAAAGGTCACAATTTGGCAGCTGATGGAAGTGTGGAGTTCCCATATGCCAGTAAGAATGCAGTAAGATAAAAAAAAAAAAAAAAAGAACAGAAAAACAAAAGTGATCAAATCCGTTTGGCTTGCTTTCCTCTACTTCCTCTTTAATTATCCCTTACTGTTGACAGGATTCATATGTGGACCAGTGAATCCAGATAGTCAGCATTAACAGAGTACAACCAAACCCGAAATAAACATCCCGGCCATGTAAAACACATTCAATTTCAGACATAATTTGCCTGATTGGAGGAGAATATTAACACTCTGTCATTTAGTAAATTCTAATGAATGATGAATTGAGAAACATCTTATTTCCTGCTCTATTTGTCACCTTTCATTAGCCAGTTACTGTGAGTAATGGGAAGGGAGGTTGTTAATATCGGAAGGAGCAAATTACTAGATCTTTTAATGACATATTTTTCATTATTATGCATCTTGTCCATGCTTTATATCACACTTTAAAATTCACAAGGGCAGAGGGGAGGTGTAAAAGAATTTCAAAAGAGAATATTGGAGAATGTTAACTGCTAATAGTGGCTAAAAGTATTTAGCTCTTGTTGATGAGTTTAGTTGTGTTCTTTTCCATGTATCTAAAATAAAAACAAAAAAAGGATAGTTTCATTGTACTCTTCCTAAACCACTTGTTTATATCTTTAGCTGCATATAGTAGTATTTGTTGTGATGCATGTTCACATGCCTCTTCTTCCAGACACGTAAAAAACAAAATGATTGGCTCGTAATGTAAATGAAGAGAGATGTTGCACAGCCTAACTGTCTCCTTCCTATGGCCGCCAGCTTAGATTAGGACCCTGCAGCCTATTGACTGATTAGCCGAAATCAATGCTAACACAACAGTCATCATGGTGCATTTGTCACAATTCATGTCCTTCCACTGTAGCTTGTTTACCTACCACTGTGCATTTTGATCAGATACCTCTGAAATATTTCATTAGCAAGGGTTCATTGGTCCATAGATTAGATTGTAATTTAATTTAGCAAAAAATACTTAATGTTAGTAATCTATTTTCAGTTTTTGCCTTAGGAAAGGATTCTTTGTATCAGTAGTGTCCATGTATCTCTCTCTCTCTCTCTCTCTCTCTCTCTCTCTCTCTCTCTCTCTCTCTCTCTCTCTCTCTCTCTCTCTCTCTCTCTCTCTATCTATCTATCTCTCTCTCTCTATCACCTCTTAATTAAAGATAATTTAGAGGGAGTGTTTAACATAACAGTCATGATTTTGGACTGTGGAAGGAAGCTGGTGTACCTGGAGAGATCCCATGCATGCACAGGGCGAATATGCTAGCTGCATGCTTAAAGACCCCAGAGTAGGATTCAAACACAACAAATGTTTGTTACAAGTCAAAAGAGCTGTCATTTGCCACACTTTTCAAGATATAATTGACAATTATTTTGTGAATTATGCTCCATGTATGTTGAAATAATACAAATATACGTCTGAAACTAAACCAGCTTTCCACAGGGGACTAATATGCACCATAAGATTAAAGCTAACAGCTGCTTTTCTAAATAAAAGTTTCATATGTTAGACCACTGGAATACTGTCTTCTAAATCCCTAAAGACTAGCATTTAAAAAGGGTGGTGTTTGGAGTAAAGCATAAACTTGATGAGTGGTCTCAAAAAAAATTCTTACTTCTTCAAACGAGAGAAAAATTCCATCCATCCAAACGTCCGTCCGTCCATCCATCCCATCCATCCACGATCTTCCACCTAATCTGGGGCAAGGTTGAGGGGAGCACCAGGCTAAGCAGAGAATCCAGAGATCAGCTTCCAAGATACTTCAGCTAGCTCCTCCAGGCGAATCCCTACGTGTTCCCAGAGTATCCAAGAAACTGCCTGAGAGGAGGAGGATCTTGTTGTTGTTTTGCAGGTTGTCCTCTGGGGGTCGTCTCAGTCCTTTAATCCTAACTGGAGCGCGGTGAACGCTTGTGCCTCGCACAGGTTTTTTCCACATCTAATCAGGAGCTGGAGCAGTAGAGGAGGAATGGTGGACCAGTTTCACATCGCCTGAGTGTTTGTTGCTACTGGTCAGAACGAATAACCTCTCAGTGCTTCACCGCTTCCTGGATCCAGGCTCAGTTCGCCACACTGGTTCACCCTCCTCAGGTTCAGCTCAGATTGCTCGCTCCTGCTCCAGCCATCCGCCTCCCGCAAGATTTCCCCCCGGACAACCTACCTTCTGGACAGCAGAAAGTACTCCTCCTCCCTTCTGGCTCTCTCTCCCTGGCGTAATCACCTGCTCCCCAAGTAAGACAGAGACACAAAATAATCGTTCACAGTTTCCCTGCCGAGAAGCTCAACCTGGTTTCACCCCACAGAAGCTCCCGGTCTTCCTTGTTGCCCCAAGCCGTTCCAGTTCCCATCCACACCAACCTGTTCAATAAAATCTGTTTACCTGATCTACTGAGAGTTCTCTTTTATGTGGGTCGGATCGCTAAATAATATGACAGAAACTTGTTCCCAAGGCGTGTCACTTCTGGGTCTCCCTCCAGTGAGCGTTTAAAACTATTGGGTGACGCTCCAAGACATTGTTTCCAAAAATTCTTCTTAAGCTTGTTCCATTAAGGAGTGCCAGTACTTACAAAGATACAACGCTGCGGTCTACCATAGTGTTTCGTTTTGGCAAACTTTAGCTGTGTCTTCCAAGTGACAGAAATCCTAGAAAATTCTTAAGAACTTTTCCGGTTTCATTTGTTGTACTGCAAAACATCTTAAATTCAACTTTTTTGAATACTTCAGGTTTTTTTAAAATGCAAAATATTAAAAAGTTCATGAATGGGCTGGATGGGTTTTTAAGACATAGTTTCTTTGAATCCACATAATAAAAATGTTGATGCTTTATTTCACTTTACTCTTAATTTTACTTGTATAAAATTGGTAATTTTGACTCCATCACTGTCTCTATTTTACTATTTCTGTCTCACGCACAAAAATCATTCAGACACAACTCAGTGTAACTATGACTGCAGTTGGCATAACATTTGTCCGCCACGAGTTCGCTAATAATCAGACACAAGGGGAAAAAGTTGTTGTGATCCAACTGCTGGTATCGACCACAGGTATGTGTTATGGCTGCAATGTGTCTGGAGAGTGACTGTTAGCCCATCCATGTGCTGGTGCTGGTATTCAGAAACATACACATGTTGATAGACATGCTCATATTTCAAATTGGGTCACAGGGACTTAAGCACTGTTTTTTAATATACGGTTTGCATATAACATAAATGAAACAGCGTATGTTTCCCCGCTTTGTGTTGGAAGTCTTGATACCATCTGAGGTGTTACAAGAGTATATTTAGTGTATAAAACCCCACTTTGATACGTTATCAATCAAAATATGTCATTGGCAGAGTTTAAAATATTCACGCCAAGTATGATCAAAACAAGGCAGAATTTAATTGAAATAAAAACATCAATCTCTGCAGTATTTTGGTTTAGAAATTGTCAAACTGCAATCTTTTACATTCATAAAATGTTCTGTTGCAAACTAAAATAAATTAAAGTACATTAAAAGAAAAAATTCTTCTTTCTTTATTTCTTTATTCAACAAAAAAAGATTATATGCTGAAGAATTGTAATGTTTGTTTACATTTTGGCAAATAGATTGGTGCTGATAGGAGTGAAAAAAGACCCCAGGAGGATGTTTTACTGTTTCCCATAAGAGCCCACCAAATTTCTACTTAAATATGGCAATTCAAAGACTTTATGACACGAATTTTGTCTTTCTGACGACTAGCTAGGAAGTCATGACAAATAGCATCAAACATCATTAACTCTGATTAACAGTGGACATTTATTGGCCGTCCAATAATTTCTGGCTAAATCGGCTGGAGTGACACATCAGAACTTCACATTTTAAATTATGATGGAGGGACAAAATGGCTTTTGCCTCTCCTTCAAGTAGCTGGAATATTACTTGCTATAAAGATTTAATGAACCCAGGGTGCCACATTTGGGAGCAGCAGTGATATAGAAATCTTTGGAGATTGTTCCCTCTACTCTTGCTATCCTGGACAATGTTATTTTATATAAAGAAGTTCATAGAGACTTAAGACAAAAAAGTTAAGTTTTTAAAATTATTGGTGTGCATTTTCATGATTTTCTGACTGATTTTATTTGAAATTATTATTTTCAAAAATTACATTTATTTTCCTACTGTAAAACAGTTTTGTGTAGTTTAGGTTTTTTTTCTTCCAGGATGCACTTATGGTATTGCAATAAAATTTACATTCATCTTTAACAGGGCTGCAAATAAGTGTAACAACCACTTTATTTAGAAGTTGACGAAATCGAATTCACAAAAATCGAATTCAATATGTCGATCTAATAAACTAAACCCACTAAAGGAAGTTTTTTTTTTGTTGTCTAAATTCAATTAAGGTAAAACAGTTTGCATGTTTAATATTGTCTGAAAACATACACCAAAACTTTGCTTAATTTATTAAATTTTTTGTAAAGAGCTTGGTTTGGACAATACCGTCACATAGTGGTTTACACATTGTTGTTTGACCTATTTTTTAGGGTTTCATTTCTGATAAAACATAATTTTCATCATTAAAACTCAGAATGAAACTGAGCTTTGTCATTAAGTTCTTATTTTCTAATTTTTGTGCAAATGAGAAACAGTTTATTTTTTCTGCAGTCCAGAAACTGTTTTCTCTACCCCTCTAGCCATTCTCTTGTAAAATAGGCTTTGGATAAAATGTTATGTCATTGTTTCATATGGAGGAAATAACACTTTACATGTATCTTCGTTCAATTATAGCTTCCTGCTTTTATCTGAATCATCTAAATGCACATGTCCACTCCAATTTAAATGCTATGATGAATTGTTAGCACTACATAAAGGGCACATTCAATTTAATACCAGTGGGATAAACTGCTATTTAACATGAGGCACACTGGAAACCTTTGGCTGAGACAGTTTTTTTAAGGAAGTTAGGAGCTACACTGATTTTAATGCAGACTTTCTGGTGTATGTAAACAATGAACCAAATCCTTATTAATTATTTAGGAATTGCTTTAAAATCACTTTAGGACTTTTGATTTTAAGTAGGTGGAAACATAATTTTACTGTGGGAATCTAAATTTGATCAGAAAACATTACATACCATTTTAAAATTAACACTTTTTGGGTTTTTTCACAGTGAGGAGGATGAGGAAACACAGCTTAACTCTCATGAATCTGCTGTTGTCAAGATTATGGTCAGAGGAACAGCTTCAAACCAAGGTAAACGCTGTTTGTATAGACTTGTAATTTATGGTTTTTCAGTTTTTCACTATCGCAAAGCCTGTAAATAGCAGTTGCAAATATTGACAGCTGCCTTTATTGCACCCCGTCTAAAATCAGATTTATAGACATGATATTAGTGTGTAATAAGTGTGTTGCCGAGTTACTGAATAGAATTTTGAACTATATGTTCCTTTTAGCCACTAATACATACCAGGGCTACATGAAATTTGTTAAATGGAGCATGAATTATTGTGACAAAGTTGATAGAGGTATTTCAGGCCAGCTGTTCTTGTATTGTCTTTACAGGATTGCGTTCAAGCCCAGAAACAATATAAATTTTGTGCGAAAGTTTAACCAAATACCTTTTTTGTACAGTTTGTATAAACGCACATTATATTAATTAACTTAATTGAATTAAATAAAAATGAATGGGATTGAGTCTGACTGAATAAAAAAGTGTCCTCATCTTTTCATACACACGCATATATAAAAGAAAAATTCCTTTGTTCTCACTTGTAGCCTAATGGGAAACTGCTCCAAGGTTGTGAAACAAAATGTTTCGATTTGCAAGGGGAAAAAGCTTCACTTTGCACGGCTGCAACTCAACGAATATCTATCTATGTGTATATATATATATATGTATATATGAGTATATATGTGTATACATATTTAAAATAGGTAATTGCAGTTTTGGTCCTATTTCTTCTCAGTGGAAGGCCAGTAAAAATCTTAGCCTTACTCTGTACATCATGTGGTTTATCATATTCATTACAAACATACTCCTACATTTCAATTGACAAAAACAAACAAACAAAAGAAACAATGGATTTATCAAGATTAAGTAATCTAAAACATATATGTGTGACAAGTAAGGCAAAAATGTAAAAATAAATAAATGGTGCTAAACAGTCTTTGCGCAAACTATATTTGAAAATGTTCTAGATTTTAAAATGCCAAAGCTTGGCTGAACACTCCTCAGGGTAACAGCTGCACAAAGGTAAACAAAAACCATCACTTATTTCAGTTAAATAAGCCTAATTGAAATATAAGAAATATAAGTCATTCGTAAAATAATAGATTTAGAGGCACAAAGTGCTTTTTAAGATTAACATGAAACAAGTTTCAGGTTTTCTGTTTTATAGTGCATGCCTGAATGTGAATGATTAGTATAACAACATAATGAAACATCCTAAAAAAATTAAAAACTTGATTTGGGCTGACAACTCTGTCAAGATAAAGATTTTACAAAAAATTAAAATAAAGAATTACTTACATTTGATCATTTCTAGCCTTAAATATTAAAAGTCGCATTTTGTCCTCATCTCAAGAGACAGAGCTAAACATAACACACAGCTTAAAATAATAGCTTAGGTTACCTTTCCACATGGCCACACTTACGAAAACATTTTTTCCACAGTGTAGAGATGAAAAGTTAGAATTCATGTTTAACCAGGTGCCTGAGTTTTAGTGGGTTGAATTTGTTGGTGGTCCACGTGTGACTTTGTGTGTATTTGGATATATATGTGCACGCACATAAACCTCAGGAATGTGCTAAAAGTAAAAATACCCTGCGTGTTTCTAAGGATCTATGTGATGAACTCATGGTTGCAACAGCAGTGGTCAGTGAGCATCATTGGTGCATAATCCTATCACCTGCTGGGTGTAGTTGGAGATCAAATGACCTACAAATCACACCATAAACCCTCAAAACAAACAACCGTCCTATAGCTATTGCACATTTACAGTGGAGGTTTTTAATGTTTGTTTTATTCCCTTCGAGGGGAAAAGTTTAACTTTTATTTCTTTCTTATTATGCACAAAACACAAATAAAATAGATTACAGTTGGAGACTCAAATGTGACAAAGTGTGAAACGGTTTAAGGTATAAGAGTACTTTTGAAGGGCCTTTTGTGGATTTGTATCTTTAAGAAAGCAATATTTCATTTAGCATTTGCTTACCTCCAACTCCTGTAGGCAAAGGAGTCCATAGTGGTTTGATCATCCCATCGTTTGGCATGAAGGACAATGGCAGTGCCAGCGTCCTCAGGGGTCCTGTTCCAGCCCGGCCTGTGCCTCAACCCCACCCTAATGATGAAGACACCCTCGTCCAGATGGCAGAACACATTCCTGCTGGGATGCGAACCCCCATGTGTGCCCACTGCAACATGGTGATCAGGTTAGAAACTACTGTAGTAACTATTGTCAAGGTTTAGCTTTTTTTCATAACAATATCTCCTAGACATCAACACCACATATAAACTCAAATACTGAGAGTAATGGCATACAGTAAATATAAAAATAAACCATACAATGGATGCTTATTAAATCAAATCCCCAGGGCCCTGGCTTTACTCATTTGTATATAAAACAATATTATTTATAATGTTACAGGGAAAACTGTAAATTTTTCAGTTTAGTTTTATTATTTTATATGGCACAGTTATGTCCACGTAGCCGTTCCAAACTTTGTTAAGAGTGCTTGGGGAATCCCATATGTTTGTCTTGACTTCCTTGCCCCAGCCCATATGTACACAGTGAATTTTTTCCATGCCAATTTTCCAACTTGCTAAAACAGAAAATATCTCTAGAATCCACATGCTCCTTAAAATGCTGCTTTTCAACTTCTTTGGCAATAGCAGAAGAGATATTTTATAATTTCCAAAACCTGATTGTACAATAGAGCTGTACTATAGATGGGAAAATATTTCAGCTAATTTACTTCATAACTTCCAAAGTAACAAACACATCCTCAACTACAATAAAGAGCAGGTCAAAATGCTGTTTAAACTCTCAGTATTTATTCTATATTCCCTGTTTTTTAAGATCAATATTAATGTTATGTCAGTAACTTGGAAATTAAGAAATTAAGAACAGGATGTGAGGTTAACCTCTGTCTAAATTAACATTTGAGTTATGCTCTTACAATAATTAGTTTAAAAAACATCTTGAAAACATAATTTTTGCATGAAAATGAGTAACTATTTTAAAGGACAGCACTATGAAATCCCATTTAAAAGTACATGAATTTCAAGGTTTATCTTCTAGAGAGAGTTCAGCTGAATAATAAGAAAATGCAGTATAATAGCCCCGTCCTTTCCTGCTTCACACAGTCATGTTTCTAACTGTCACTGAAATGTAAACTTTGGCTTTAGTAACTGTTCAAGTGATATGTTTTCATAAACCACTTCTGAAAAATTTAAAGAATGAAAGATAAAAAGACACATTGAAGACACTGACACACTGAACAACGCAGCTGAAAGGAAGGGCTAACCATAAAGTCAAGCTGGTTCCACAGCCCATCATGATGGACTTTGTCTTTCCTGTGTTTTCCGGTTTCTGCCCTCGCTGATCTGAATGTTATCTGTGACAGTGTCACTCTGACACTCTGTTTTACCAAGTATCAGGTTCCTCACATGCTAATAGTTGTCAGCTTGGGCTGCTGTGAAACGAGGCTCAGATAAGCACACCTATTGTTCTCAATGCATTGGGGCTACCTTGTTTTCCCACTTTACTTAATCATATAAGTAAGCAGGGCCGATGTGCTTCCGAACCTGAAGCAGAGTACAAGGTATATCGTTGTATTTTTGAACTGTTCTCTGAAAGGATGTTATTTTATTATTACATACTCTAAAGTGTAACTGACAGTGGAGAGCTGAGACATATCTTAAAACAAACTTCATCCTTCATATTGGCGGTCCTGGAGTAAAATTATTTAAAAAAAACGATTTTTATAGTGTAGGATAGTCTTAGAGGGAATTGTTTTTTGATAGATCCACTGGGTAGAGTAGTTGACTTGCATTAGGCAGGTTGCAGGTAAAATTCCAGCTGCCTCTTGACACCTGTCAACGTGCCCCTCTTGGAAAGGCACTCAACCTCAAAGTTGCGTACCAATGTATGTATTGATTGTGACTCAGGCATCAGTGTGAAGTGCTTTGAGTGGTCAGTACAACTTAAAAAGTGCTATATAGGTTAAGTCCATTTAGTTTTTGTGGTAACTGTTGCAGATTTATGTGCCTACAGCTGTTTAATTTGAAACAGAAGGGATTATAATCAAGTTTAATGTGAGAACACTACTGGCAGGCACCTTCAAAATTTATTACTGAATTTTCTAGTTATTATTAATATTTGTTGTTTCTGAGGTTAACTGCAGTTTGTAATTCCTCACAGAAAATAGGAATTATTTAAATGCATCTCTGGAAGTCAAGAAATAGCATAATATAACCTGCCTGGAGTGTATTTAAATGTCTCTCTGCACTGTAGATGCCTTACTCCACTGGGAGATACCAACAAGAAGTCAAAATAAGCCCAGAATGAAGAACTCATTGTACATATTGACTCACTTAAGTAGTAAATTCTTGGTTTGTAGTTTTGTGGAGACACAGAATCAAAATATATGCTGTCAAATCTGAGTAATAGAAATCCCTAAACCTCTTCACCAATGAGTTACTTGTATTTTAGCTTTTTGTTGCTTTTACAGGTGAGACCCTGATTGTCACTATTCAGATCACTAATGACTCAAGTCGTTCAGTCAAACCCAAACTTCAACTGTACAAGAAGAGGAGCTTCTTCGCTCAAGGCAGACGGAAAGTTGAAACACGCACAATCCTAAAGGATAAGGCCGATGTTATTAAAGGGCTGCTAACCAACACACATTGTCCCTGCGCTCCACCTATGCACATCAAATGAAAAAAAAGGTGATAATTATAGCAAACATGATATCATAGTTAAAATAAAAATAAGTGAAGCATGTTAATAGATCTAATACAAAAGTAACATAAGTATATGCTTAAAAAGCAGATAAATATCCTTTTTGGCCTTGTCTGCAATCTCCCTGACGTGATCCCATGCTCTTTCTTTCCGTGGTCTGTCCCGTTATGCTTCAAGTTTGAAGGATACCTGTGAAAGCTGAGATGCCTACTCTGCTCTTTTTGTGTTCACTGTCTAAGAGTGCTGGGCCGAACCACACAAACAATATTCCTGCTCTGTGCTCTCCCAGACACGACTCTGGCTGGGGGTGCTCATAGCAGAACCCTTGCAAGTTTTTTTGTCCAAAGGTTTAGAGTGCTGATCGTCACTGGGTAACAGATGAGAGGGAGAACCACAGGAGGTAGCATAAGGATTATTTTACTTTTGAGGACAAAAAAAAATATTGTAATTCATACTCAAGATAGTTCTAAATGTATGAAATTAAAGCCTCTGTGCAGTTCAACTTAACATTTACTCATTGTTTTTTTGTCTTTTGTTCTTTCAGAGGACCTTTTTTGGTTGCAATGGGGAAATCATGGCACAAAGAGGAATTTAACTGTGCCCACTGCCACATATCTTTGGCAGATATAGGCTTTGTGGAAGAAAAAGGTTCTGTGTATTGTGAACACTGCTATGAAGAGTTTTTTGCTCCAACCTGCAGCCGCTGCCAGGCCAAGATATTGGGCGTGAGTGGATATATCTACAAATAAAAAGGAGACTATACATTATTTGATCTGCATACTAGTTGGATATAGAGTCGCTGTTAATCTCCATTTTTAAACAGGCATGTTCTCTACCTTGTAATTCTATTTATTACTTCTTTTACCTTAACTTTGTTTCTTTTTTTTTGCTACATTGATTCTCTACCTGTTTTTATTGAAACATTTTTTTCGTTGGTAAACATTATCACATTCTTAATCTAAAGGGTTTTTAAAAGGGTAAAAAAATATCTCCACCTCAATGAAAAGATCACCTATTAAAAGGTTTCTGCATTCAATCCTAAAAAAACCTTTAAGCTGAAATATCTTTGGTGACCATGACTGAAATTTAGGAATGCAGTCAATGCTCTGAAGTAAGGAGAATTAACGTATGAGGACTTACAGACTACAGATGTGGTTTGAACCAGAAGTGCCAAGAAACTAAAATCGCATTTCTCTGAGCGTCTCTGACATTTATCAACCGGCTTATGGCTTCCTATTAACCTGTTTTTCTCACTCCTTTTCTTCTAATCCTTAATTTCACTCTGGCCCGCCAACTTTCTTGTTGAAACAGTATAAGGGTGGAAAAAAAACGAAGTCTATTTTAAGTCTTGTCATGCGACTGCTTTTAAAAAAGAGGGAAGAAATCTCTCAATTTCTATCTTGTAGAGATTTATTTATTTTTGCTTTCTAAAAGGGAATCAAGTATCTTTTCTGTAACACTTTCTGAAGAAGTTTAGTTTTTCTAGAATTTCTAATCTATGTACATCTGTATTATGTCTTTACCTATAACCAGCATTTTATATTTTATGTACAGGAGGTTATAAATGCCCTGAAACAAACATGGCATGTCTATTGCTTCATGTGTGCTGCCTGTCAGCAGCCAATCAGGAACAACACCTTTCATCTGGAGGATGGAGAACCTTACTGTGAGCAAGGTCAGTACAAAAGGCACTAATCTTTGTGCTATTATTTAAGTGTATCCTGGTAATGCAGTCTGTGACTGTAATACTCAATTAAGTTCCATTTAGTTTATTTATATAGCTACTGCCAATTTACAACATGTAAATTCAAAGCACAAAAAACTCCATTGTATTTACAAAAATATGCTGTCAATTCAGTCCAATTGACAGAATTTTTCAATTTGATTAGCTATTACACATAAATCACAGTTTTTATAGGCAGTGAATATCATCACAAAATTAGGTTTACAGTTTAACATCATACTGAGCACGAATTTGGAAAAAGTCGAAAGGATATCTACCCTGTAACAAGAAGTCAGCACTCACACCGAGTCAGCAAAAGCTGACTCGGTGTGAGTGGCTGTCTCCTACAAACAACTTGGGATTTGCACTCACACCATAAAAAAACAAAAACCTTAGTCCATGAAAACCATATAAGCTTACACTGTGTGTACAGTTTAGTTAAAGTCAAAGTGAACTTTATAGTCAATTAACTATGCAACCATACATTGCACAGAGACTTAGATTGTGTTTCCTCAGATTCCAAATGCACAAAACAAAGCTAAAAAATTGACACTTATGACATACACTAAAATTTATACAAAACTGAATATACAACATAAAATGCAAATGAATATCATGTATATTAATGTATTAATATTAAATGTATTAATTAATCAAAACATTATTGTCTTTAAAAGTGCCACATATTCTTTCTTTGTTCTTGTTTCAAAAAACTGTAAAATAAAGTCAATCAAATGGTCATTTGTGAGGTGAAATGTGGGTAGCAATGTCATGCTACCCACTGCTTATAGAAATCACATAAATATTATACATTATTCATGTGTAATCTAATCTCAGCATAACTATTGCTGTTATCTGGAGGAATCAGAGGATTGTTTGGAGAACATTAAAGATTTTAAAAAGTTCAAATCTTTTTTCTAACGTTTTTTGTTTGTTTTAGTAATAGATTTTGACTGGGCCATTCTAACACTTTATTATTTTTTATCACATTGTAACTTCACTTTTCTATTTAAGACGACTGTTTAGAAAGTTATTTTCTGCCTAAGTCTCATTTCTCTCAAAACGTTTGCAAAGCACTGTAGCTTGTTAGCAACAGACACTCCATTTCTTGTCAAAATAAATACTCTAATGGCAACTGTTGAGGCTCTGCTATTCTGTACCATTTGAGCATGATTATTATTTTTAGATGGAATCCAATGTAAATAAAATGTACGCTTCCTAATAAATTATGTTAAATGAATCCGCTGACTATTTCATACATGAAATATTTATTGCTTTGGCACCAAATATATTGACACTATTTAGTCATTAGAGATTCCTCGTAGGTGTTATATATGACTCTGCATGAGATAACGGCAACTTCTGCAAAGCAAGGCGTGATTCTCCGCTTGTTTATACATAGTTAACTGATAGCAGAGAGATGTACAGAAAAAGTAGTTAAGACAAATTTAAAGTCATCTTATTTAAATCCACAACAAATTTAGAAGTTGTAAGGATAGCTTAAGTCCTAAATTCAGTCTGTGAATGCATCACTGCTAACAACCTCAGCGGTGTGGGTTGTTGGATATAATTAGCCCTGAATTCCACTTAGAAGCAGAATTAGGACAAGTGTGGGTTACAAGTGTTCCATGTTTCAGTATTTTCCTGATATGAGACACTGTTGCTCACTACCTGTAGGCTTCTGAAGGGTACTGTGTGGGTACTGGAATGACTGTACAATCCGCTGATTGGACACATTGACTAGGCTGATCAGACTTAGAGATATTTTATCATCCTACAGTGGAAACATCCAAAAGTCATTTGACGAAAAATACAAGTTGCCCTCTGCTAAAAATAGGTAGTTGGTTCTGTAATCAATAAATGAAGTGTAATAAATAATAGTGAAAAAAAGCAAACCATTCAGCTTAGTGTTTTTGCTGTCTGCTACATTCAATCTGTGTATAATTACTTAGTAGTTTGCTAGTATGAACACAAAGCCGGACTGCTTTAATTGTTTATACCATTCTTTGTTTTTTAAACAGACTTTTACGGTTTATTTGGGACTGGTTGCCATGGCTGCAACTTCCCAATTGAGGCCGGAGACAAATTTCTGGAGGCACTCGATTACACCTGGCACGACACCTGCTTTCTTTGTGCTGTAAGTGACAATCATACACACTTTAACTTTACATCCAGGACATGAAAGCAATATAATGTACAATAATTGCACATTTCAGCAATTTCAATACATCTAATAAATTTTTTTTATTTGTTTTTGGACTCCTGCTATTTTGTATGCTTCATGCGATTCAGATTTTTGCTATATTAAATTTAGTGTTGTTCAGCTTAAAAGTGTGTGTGTTTATTGGCTCTTTACAGGTGTGCTGTGCCTCTCTGGAGGGCCAGACCTTTTTCTCTAAAAAGGAAAAACCGCTTTGCAAGAAACACGCTCACACAACGAAGATATGAACCTTGACACAGGTGTCTGCCTTTATTTTCTCTTGTCAAAGGATGCAGAAATACTACGGACACTACAGGGCATATCTTTATAAATTTGTTTAGGTTTAGGCTGAGTTAAACAAGGAAATAACTGAGCAGATTCTCTGTCTAGTAATTGCTTAATTAAATATAGTTACGCATTTAATGTTGCACTGTTCAGTTATAATTTTAGTAAGACCACAGTTATTTATATTTTTTACACAGAAAAATCCTAACATGTGTTATTACATAATCCTGATTTTAATCTTGATTTAAAAGGCATGGCTAGTTTGTCTTTAGAGATAGATAAGAATCTGTGCGACTAATTAGAGTGACTCATTCTCATTGTAAAACCATACAGTATTTTCCTACCCAACCCATGAGGATTTGTTGTAACATAAAAAGTTTAACAAATGATCAGTTGATTGCATTAAACTTTGTATTCTTCATGTCTCTGCATCCAAAACATAATTTCTAAATAGCATTCATAATTGTAGTGTGTTCTCTCTAAGAATAACCAAAGGTGGATGCATTACTTGGACAATTTTACCATAGAATTTTACTCATTTGATTTGTCTTTTTTATTGTATTTTCACTGTCTAGTAAAACACAGATTTTAGATTTCTTAATGTGAATATAACAGTGTAAGTTTTTAATAAATGTATGAAGTGCTGAGAAAACGTTTAAAATACATGTTTAAATGTATAGGAGAGGATCTTTTCAATAGAAAAATTTCAGGGGATAATCCTGTTGAAAATGACAGCCAATCAAAAACGACCGATGGTGAAAATAACTGGCTGTCAATGCGGAAATAAAATTAACGCAATGACGTATATCACTAATGTCCCCACCCACCCGTCCCGTACAATGAGCGCTCATGTTTGAATTCGCGCATGCGCAGATTGTTGTTTAGGAAGTAATACGGGACGGATAAGACACATCATTCACCATTGAAGATAGGTTCTCCCCGTACGGCAGCAAAAATGTTAGTTCGCAAGAGAAAAACCGATGTGGCGCCAGAGGCTGTGGTCCCGCAGATGTAAACAGACTGCATGTGCTGAGGAAGTGCGCAATCACGAAATCAGGGGGCGTTACTGGAGATGAGGTGACGCATGCGCAGTGTTGCGAAAATGAGAATGAGCTGAAGATCCTCTCCTATATCTTTAAATAAAAAAAGATTTAAATAATCAGACATATTCTTGTTCTTTACACAATTCAAAGTTTTGGTACATTTCAATTGAATCTAAAAAAGACAGACAATACAGTATTTTTTCACTGTCTTCATCACATTCTTGAGCGTTTTTAAACCTGAAAGGTTCTGTGTGTTTGTGTAGTATTACACGTGGGTATTGCCACTTATATATATATATATATATATATATATATATATATTTACCTATTCTTTAGAATAGAGGGTAATACCTTGTTTTACTTTGATTATGTAATTATTTTGCTAATGTGTTTGGATTTGAACTATAAACACAACAATCTAAATTGTTGGACCAAAAGGGAACTGTAAAATGTGTACAAGGGAAACAAACACAGATTACAAAAGCATTAGTATAATGAAAAATGCTCATGTAAGAACAATTTTCTTGTAACTCAAAACATGCTTGAAAATATGAGAAATGCATTGTTTAATAAATTATGATTTTCAACCCTCCGATTTGGTGTTGTTGTTTTTTTTGCAATTATTTGTAGTTTGTTTTGGTTCGTTTTTGTAACATGGTTTTGCCACATTAAACCAGCAATGTGGGTAAAAAAAACCCATCACACTGCACAATGTTGCTAAAATATAATTCAAATCATAGATGCATCATAAATAAATCATTTAAAAAAAGTTCCAAATCTTAGGAAACTCAGCAGATTGGATCAAGTCATTGACTTACAGCTTTCTCCTCCGGAATCAGCACACCAATACAATAGCTTTTGTTGTCCTTGACTTTATGGCAATCCCTCATTCTGAGCATGCATGTAGCATCAGTGGAGATGAAAAACGCCCCTTTAACAGGAAGAAACCTCCAGCAGAACCTGGCTCAGTACGAGCAGCCATCTACCACAACCGACTGGGGGTTTGAAGAGAAAAAAGACACAAAAGGATGCAGAGAAAACTGAAAAAAGTTTATAGCTTATAGTTTATAGCAGCAGTTTTTAGCAGCAGTTGTAGAACATTGCTGGCAGCATATTAGCCTATGTCCTCCTCCAAGAAGTTGTCTCAAGTAACAGAAAACCAGACCAGGTGTAGCTACTATGGAGAGAAGTAAACAAAATCTTAACAGGTTAAATTATTTCCAACCAAAGCAGATTGGACGGAAGAAGACAGCAGAAGCAGATTGAGAAGTGGTCAGATTGTCCCCAGCAGTCTAAGCATATAACAGTATAACTGTAAAAAGCTTAATTTCCTAATGAGAAAAGGTAGAGCAAAGGAGTTATTCCCCCAACCGGATGAGGCTGTGTTGTCTACCTTCCTTACTATAAACTCTATCAAACAGAAAGGTTTTAAGCCTAGCCCTAAAACTAGACAGGTACTGGTAGTTATTAAAACATTCCCAAAGTGGAAAGATAAATGCTCACACCTGTAAAAAGGACATCACTTAAAAAAATTTGAATAATACTTGATTAATACTTTGTTTCAGTTTTTTTTTTGCAAATTTTTTCAATAAATTTCAAATCCTATTTCATGTAACTGTTTTTTAAATGCATTATTATTTCTATTCAGTCATATACACTCTATAGCACTTTGAATTGTCTTGTACACGAAAATGTGCTATACAAATAAACTTGCCTTGCCTTGCCTTGCCTAATAGGGATTATTTGTCAGATTAAAAGTACGTTTTGAAACAAACATTTAGGCTGGTATGAAACATACTTTTCATTAGCCATATGTGTTAAAAAAAGTTATTGTTAGTCTTATGTATTCTAATTTTAAAAGTCATGTTTTCATTACCTGTAAGGGGCAGTTAACAAAATGCTTTCAAACATTGTGCATGTGTAATAATCTGTTTCAGTAAAATAAATTATTTCAAACCCTTAAACCATTTCTTTGCATTTTGACAGATTATGGCAGAAAGTACCCAAGGGCTGTAATTTGAAAAGAGAACCATCTCGTTGCAAGGCCTTTGTTGTACGTTTTATACAAGAAGCAATATTTATTCTAAGTAAAACTAATATTTTGTGCCAACATTCTGGAATAAAAGAGAAATTCTCTGTTGTAAAATAACATTTATAAAGATGGATTTTTAAACAAAGGCATTAAAGGGTATATACAAAAAATTGAAATGAATACAATTTGAAGAAATACATCTCTGAATCTTCAGTGCTGTTTAAGCGGCACTTGCTTAAGGGAAAGAAAAACCCAATGTGACTAACAAATTGATGAAATAACAGTGTTAACTCAACCACAGCTACATTCCCCCAAAATCCAATTTCAACTCAGAAGTCAAGTTTTTATAACCCCACAGACAGCTGCAAACAGAACCGACAGCATACTTGCACTGAAAAAAACGGAATAATTGAACCAATAATAAATTGTAGGTAATTGTAATAAGTAACTGAATAATTTTTATCTGAGTTAATTTATGAAGTTTATTAGTCTGTCATGTTAAACAAACTTAATAATTTAACTAAGATAGACTTGATATGTAACCTTACCAATAGCATTATAAAATATATAAGTGTTATGTTGTGAAATATAGTGTTTCGGTCCAGACATCTAGTATCTAGTGTACATTCACCTCTGAAGCGATGGCACTAGATGATACTGGAATGAGCTGAGTGATATAAATGATGTGATGTGGTCATGTGACAATCACTTTTGGCTTGAATAACTTTAAAATAAATTGTTTCTGCTGTTTTTTTTAGAGAGATAATTGAGTTTTAATTTGATGCAATCTTCCAAAAAAGGAGTTTTAATCAAGAAATCCCCATTTGCCATTGCACCAATATATATCTTTGGTTTACCTAATTACTGATATATCTCTATTTTCCATGCCAGATCCTCTTGGGAGGGGCTGCACAGTGGCGCAATGGGTAGCACTGTTGCCATGCAGCAAGAAGGCTCTGGGTTTGATACCACCTTGGGTGTTGCTGCAAGGAGTTTTCATGTTCTCCCTGTGAATGCGTGGGTTCTCTCCGGGTACTCTGGCTTCCTCCCAAAGTCCAAAAACATGACTGTTAGGCTGATTGGGCACTCTAAATTGTCCTTAGGTCTGAGTGTGTGTATGACTGGTTGTGTGTCCTGTATGTCTCTGTGATGCCCTGCGATGGACTGGCGACCTGTCCAGGGTGTACCCCTCCCTCTCGCTCATTCTAAGCTGGAGATGGGCGCTAGCAGACCCACCCGACCCCAATAGGGACAAGGGTGTACAAAAAATGGATGGATGGGTCCTCTTGGGTGTATTGGTTGTACTAACAGGCTGCACATATGGAATAAAAGTTTAATTTCTAATATATATATGTATATATATATATATATATATAAATATATATAAATATATATATATATATATATGTATAAAAAAACCGAATATATATATATATATTTTTACATCATTGGCTATATTTAACATAATTAATGTGATTCACCTGTGCTTTCTGTTTGCTAGTAGAACTGATGGTGGGTGGGAGGTGGCTGGCTGACTGAACAGCCCATCCGTTGCTTGCTTTCTACTCCGCCTCTGATGAAGAAAATCGCTTCAACTGCGCTCTGAAATCAGAGCGAGGCGAGGAGAAACTTTTATCCTGCCATTAAAATAAGGAAGCAAGGAATCTTACAAAGGTGAGTCAAATATTAAAGAATTGGAAAACAACTCTAAAAACAGTTTTAGATAGTCAAGTTGTTTATTAAGATGAAAGTCTGGCAGTTTTTTTTTTTTTTTTTGCCTGCATTCTGTTTACAATCAACTCGTGTGGCTCATTTATTTGGTGGAGATTGAGATTAACCTCTCTGCTTTATAGATCCGGCGCTTTTTTTGGCCGATGACTGAACAGTTTACAGTAGTTTCCTCAAGTTTGTAACGCTTCACACCTCAATATTTTAACGCTTCTAGTTGTGCGCCTCACATAAAAAAACAGATACAACAGAAACTAGTTTAGATTGATTTTGATGATCACGTTTTTATCATTGTTTTTGTATACGGGAATGCATCATGCTTTGATACAGGCTTTGTTTTTATTTATCTTCTTCAATATATCTGAACATTTTAGCATCAGTTCCTGTAAAAAAAAAAATATAAATTGTGTATATGCTTGTTTCCTTTTTATTTATTTATTTTTTATAGATTTAGAAGAAGAAAAAAAAGTTTCCCTAGTCAAGAGCACACAAAGCAGAAAAAACAGCCTGTAGCAATGAACAACCCACAGCCCAGTATTCCCCACGCACCAAACTTATATTCATAGGCATGCACACAATATTCAGCTCTCCCTCTTAGTCCAGTAACCAGCTCCAGGTGTTTCTGAGTGTTTCTGAGTGTGGCTTATGATGAAAATATATGTGCATGTGTGTGCATGAGCAACCATGTGAGAGTATCTATCCAGATGGCACACCATAGTTCCAGATCTTAGTGAGGGTTGCGGGAGGTTATAAGACAAGGAGACCCAGCAGGAAAACACTTAACGGCTATGAGTGAGAGTAGCTGAGGGCCAGATATGCATAAAAAACAATGGTGTTTTTTTTTTTTTTTTTCATCTTTTAGACAGTTTTTAGCCTTCAGTGGGAAGTTGAGTCTTATTACGCTCAGGAACTTATTACAGAAATCCAAAACAAAAAATCACAAAACAAAACTGCCATTACCTCAATTGAGTTTCACTTAGCAGCTGCAAACAAAAGATTTATCTTCTGATAAAAAACAAAACAAAATGTATAAACTAAATCAGCAATGAATGCACAGACGGCTGGAAATTTATATTACATTGTTGGTCGTTAATTGACTCCCTAAAGAATAACTAAGTAAGAAACAAGCTTAATCTGTGTCTGTCTGGAAAGAAGTTGAGTAGAACACGAAAAGGAAAAAAGGTTGACAGGGAAAATACATTCACTTGAGCCAGCCAGGGAAAATACTGCACAAGATTAATTCAGAGTGAGATCAGTGTCTAAATAAAGGGACAGAATAAGCAAAACATATCCCTCCATGATACTGTAAATTATATTTTACAGCTTCCTTTAGTAAAGTCTTAGTGTTTAGCCTTTGAATCAAAATAATTGCCATATAGTTTTGAGATAAACATAGGTGAAAAATAAATGGTTACATAAAACAAAAATAAAGATTTCAGGTTAATGGGAAGTTAAAAAAACTCCTCGGATGAACTTGAGAAGAGTTCGCTGGTGTTAAGTCGTGCTTAGATTGGTTTCCTCTATTTGGAATAGGAGGTGATAGGGATCAAAAACGAACCCACAAAAGACGATCCAGCCAGAGGCCAAACCTCTTGAAAATCTTACTCATTTTTAATTACTGTGTCAGGGTGATTTATTGAGATGTCCCAAGATTCATATCTACCTGAGTTCCCAAATAAATCTTCCACATTCCATGTTTTTGCGGACTTTACAAAAACCAATTAAGCTTAATATTCTTGAATAATAAATCACACAAAATGACCCGTTGGTATGCATCCAACTAATAAGCTGGTTACAGGCTCTGTCTTCCTAAAAAAATGTAAAATCAATCAAAGTAAGGTTTTTGTTGATCTTCACTGTGGTTATGTATGAGGTTTTCAAGCTCACTTATATTACTAATGTCTAGCGGAAACAAATCTCTGCACACCTCACCACATACTTGATTGATGTAAAAACTATAAATGTCATTAAGGAATAAGGGTCCAAGAAAGGACCTTTCAATAGCTCAAGTAACTAATAAAAATAGTGTTAGAGAATTTAGTTTTCCATTGTTTGCTGATTACAAATGAATGCCAAATAATGCTCCCAGTTGTTACAATTCCTTTTATTTAAGGTTGTGTATAAAATGTCAATTTATACACATTTTATATCATACGATCATATCCTTCCCTCATCAAAACCATGCCCAGATTACTGCTTTCCCTCATTCATGCATTTTTTATTAATCCTTGAATCTCTGGTGGCATAAATCTCAGGGAGCATAAACGCTTGGTCCTGCAGCCTACAGTATTTATCCATAGCTCTGGTTCGGAGCTTTACTCCTCAACCGAGCTTGAGCCCTACAGAGCTCCCTTCCCTTTAACTTCTGACACACAGCTCCACCAGACCAGCGGCAGCACCAATTAGTACACCGTTGGTGGAACTGTGTGACTATCCTAAGTCGCCATTTTTTTAAAATTATATAATTATGTAATAATTATTATAGGCCCATCAAGGGATGACAATTAGAACCGGCTTTGTAGTGATGTGCTAAAGGGGTGTTGTTCTGAGTTTCTGAAAGAGACAGATTCAAGGCTTCACATATGGCACATATAATGCAAACTCAATTTTTTTTTAAGTTGCTTATTATGTATACAGAATTTTGAACTTTGAAGGTATCACAGTTACTTGGATATGCTTTAAAATGGCACTATGCACTTTCGCTAAAGGAGTGGAATGAGACATTTGACTGCACTTAATCCTCTTTTGCAAGGCATGTTTGTTTTTGTTTTTTTGGGAGAAATTGTAAACACTACTTATCCTATTGCTTGAAAAGAGCCAAAGGTGTTTGTGTTATCAAGAGTGAAAAACACCTGAGAGTTGGGCCTGACACGATAACTAATATTGCTGAGCAATTAATTGTCTCAGAAATTATTGCGATAAACATTAAAACAAAATGGAAATAAAAACTACATTCAACCAAAAAGTGATGTATGCCAATTACCGTTTGTGATATATTTGTTTTCCTGGGGATTTCGTATTGTCTGTCAAACGTTTTCAACATTTTTCGAAATGATGGCTTTTTAATAATATTAAAGGGCAGCATTTCTGTAGCAATTAAGCAAACTACACTGTGTGTGAGCGTGCACCACTTTGCGCCGTCCTTCTTGTTTGTGTCGTGTCGATTAATTGCTTCACTGATAGTGGACTGTCGGGAACTTGAAGACTGAGACGGCCTACGTTTTTTGCCCAGTTGAGAAAACTGAATTTGATGGTTGCTCTTTAGATGCATGTACAAGTTGGTTGTATTGCCGCTCTTCGTTGCTACTGTTTTACCGCGTGTGGGGAGAGAAGTGGAGCGTGGCGGCAAAAAGACACAGGGGAAACAGTATCTGATGGGGAAACGCGACTCGACGCAACACCGGCTTCCAAAGGTCCAGCGGTTCGCCTCGAAAATAATCCGAAATGCTCCCACACTGGTACAGTTAAGTTTAACTTTGTAACCAGTTCTATTTTGAGGTTTGTCCCGATATCAGGTAATGTTTCTTAAGCATGCTTATTGAGCTAAAACGCTGAAGAAGTACAAAATGGCGCACCGCCCTGATTTATTAGTTTACTCCTCCCTCACGCTGAGAAAATGAGAAAGGGAGGGGCGAGTGGAGAGCACCGGAGTTAAGTCTTTTTGTCGTCCAGTGTCGAAATGGGAAAAGGCTGGTAAAAACGATAAAGCCGATAAGTGAAAATGATCGAACTCATTTTAATTATCGTACGATTAATTGATTTATCATTTATTGTGACAGGCCTACTGAGAGTACACTTAAGAGGTTGCAGTTGAAAGAGGATGTGTTTTTTTGCAAATAAATATTTAATGATACTCAGTTGGTGCTAATAAGCATTAGGTTGGTTAATCTACCACAAGTAATTTAGCAAGGAGCTACGGAGGCTGCAGTTAAAGTGCCTGAAAAATTACAGATGCCACAGTAAAACGTGACAATAACCGCTATGTTGTGACTGTAGTGGGTCAAGATGAAGAGATTCATTCCAAAATCGTTGCATTGTCGGTTTAAATGCTTGGTTCTTCAGTCGTGGTACTGATTGTTTGGCCACTCCTTTTGATGGTCTTACAATTTTTCTTTTCTTTAAGATCCATTGCAGGAGCTGACTTGACTGAAATACTTGGAATCTTCCAGCTGTGCATAATAATCAGTAAATCATTGCAGAACACAACAGTACATTGAGAGCAGCTTGGTTGATGGTATAAAGCAGGTTTACATTATGATTTATGAGGTGGATTAATATGTCAGATGATCATTTCTACCATGTGTCCAACATGGTGGATGTGAAAACATTCTAACAGCCAGCTTCTGATCTCATCATTTGGCTGTATTTAGTTTATGCTTTCAAATGTAAGCTGGTCTCAATGCTCTGACATTCCTCTCTTTCTTTGTCTTTTCACTGTTTTTAGGCATTGTGCTTGTAGATAGGCATAGCCAGGTGTTTTAATCTTTCACCATGTTTTTGTCTTTTTACTTATTAATATTGTTTTTTTAATCCTGATACTAAACATTAACAGGTTAAAACCTGAGGGCATTTTAGCTCATGCCATTTTGCTTTAAGTCTACTTTTATTTTTTTTTGTGGAACTTAAATATTTTTTGTGTTTGTATAGCTGAATGTTTAATAAGTAAAGGCTGCTTGGGAACCTCAAAGGGATAGAAAAATAAGAGGGAGAAATTTTAGATTGATGACTAGGATACCAAGAGAAAATGTAGGTCTGAGGAAGGAATGATAACCACCTGCTTTCACTTTGTGACAAATGTATTCCTTATGCCCTCCCAAAGTAGAGACCTCCAATTTCCATGGTGCCATTCCAGCAGATGACAGAAATATTTCCTTAAGAGAAATTGTCATTTTTGAGCTTCATGAAGTGCCTTCACTCTTAGGTCTAGACATCCCTTGATTGCTAAAGTCTTTATTAAATCGAATTCTTTCATGAAGAACAGCTACATCTATAGTGTCCCTGGAGTATTTGTAAGACAAACAACATCTGGACAAGCCACAGTCAGTCATTAAGATAGACAGAGGCATCAAGTGTCAGCCTCCTGGGCTTTCTTGCTATGTGTGCAGCAAGCGAAATAAATTACTTCAAGCTGTTGGCTAGTATTCATTTTACAAGTATGTCTTAGTGATAAAATTGAGTGATGGAAAACCCTGTTTTTCTTCATTGTTTGTAACTTTTTTGTACATTTCAAATAATAAGACTGTCCAAATGTTTTAAAAGAAAACCTATCATCTAATTTAACTTAGTTTCTATTTAAAAAAACATTCAATATTCTTAAAAAGCCAAATTGTTAAAAAAGTTACATTGGAAGACAGAAGTTTACATGCACCCAATAGAAAGACACATGATTCTGTTTTTCTCACTGCCTGAAAATGAATCAGACCAAACTTATCTGATTAGGTCAGTTAAAGTTATCAAAATCATTTCTATTTGCTAAATTCCACTCTAATAAGAGAAAGGATTTGTCAGAGATGTATATATTAACGTCTTCAAAATGGAACACACATCTCCTCAGTGTTAGACAGAATTGCCTTTGAATTGATTGCGTGACTAGGGTCCACAACAAGAAAGCAACTCAGTAGACCGATAATCAGTAAAAGGCAATTTATTTACAAAGGTCAGGTTTTGAATATGTAGAGGTGTGGTGTCTGGTCTGGACTCGGGAAACCAACATCAGCGTGGAGGCAACGGGAGCTCTGGAGAGGGACGGACAGGTGAGTTGGTGTACCAGGTGAGTAATGATGACTTTGTTTTGATTCCTTTCTTGATACAGAGAGGTGGACTGCCAGGGAAAGATGTTCGGATCTGGAGAGCCCTGGTTGTAGAGTTGCTGTTGGGTTCTCTGGAATGGGCGTTCGTTGATGGTTGAGTCTGCGTAGGTGATTGGTGGAGTGGTCAGGTAACTCAGGCACTCACTGATGAGTCGGTGGAGCACAAAGGAAAGGTGCAATGTAGTTTCTTGAAAGTTATTCTGTTTTTTTTTTTTTGTAGTTTGTTTCATGGGATCACTGAGAGCGAGGAGATCCAACGAGTACAGTTACCTATGTAGCACACATGAGAAGGGTTTACTGGGCATACAGGAGACACAGGTAAAGATGCTTACACAAAGCATGAGACTCGGGAAGAAAATGCAGAGAGGCTAGGAGGTACTATGAAAGCATAACAACCCTGAATGATTGTAGCCCAGCTCCTCTTGTACTCCACAGCTCTGATTGCAGATTGGCAGTACCTGAGGCCAAGGTACTGGTATAAACCGGTTTAGTTTGCAAGACATGGAAGGTTGGGCGAACACAGAGGCTCGGGGGAAGGCGGAGATGGACTGAAGTACGACTGATGACAGACTCAATGGGAAATGGACCAATGTATCTTGGGGAAAGTTTGCGGGAGATACCTTTCAGAGGGATATCTTGGGACAGTAGCCAGTTTTGTTGTCCAGGTGAGTACTCTGGTTAAGGTGTTCTCTTACGGTCGTAATATTTCTTGTTTTGTATGAATGTTCTAGTGAGAGCTGGGATAGTGTCCTTCCAGATAGAATGGCAACGTTAGATGTGAGGATTGACTGAGGTCACAGAGATATCCCTCTCTTTGGATGGAAACAGGGGTGGCTGGTAACCTAGGGACATCTCAAATGGTGAGAAACCAGTAGCAGAAGACGCGTGAGAATTGTGGGAATACTCAATCCAAGGGAGGATTTGGCTCTAGTCAGACAGATTTGTTGACACGAGGCAGCGGAGAGTGGCCTCTATCTCTTGGCTTAGATGCTCTGTCTAACAGTTCAACGGAGGATGGTAACCGGAGGTCAGGCTGAGTTTGGCCATCAGACATAATGTCTACAGGAATGCCATGAAGTCTGAAAAAATGTTTTACTAGTGAACGGGCTGTCTGGAGAGCAGTGGGAAGTTTACGCAGTGGAACAAGATGGCAGGACTTGGAGAATTGATCAAATAAGGTGAGTATGGTGGTCATACCTTTAGATGTTGGTAAGCTTTTGATGAAATCGAGAGCAATATGGGACCAAGGTCTCTCGGGAACTGGAAGCAGTTGGAGCAGGCCTGATGGAGGTTGATTACTTGATTTATTGTGAGTGCAGAAGGAACAGGCTTGGATGTATTCACTGATATCATGAAGAATAGTGAACCATGAAAAATGATGGAGGATGAGGGCAGTGGTCCGACTGGAGCCTGGGTGACAGGAGAACTTGAATGTGTGATGCCAGTACATTACTTAAGATGGGACGGAAGGAGAAACATAGAATGCTCTCTGAGGTTGAGGTCGAGGATCCTGGTTATCTTAAAGGGCCTTTTGGACAGTTTCTTCAGTCCCCCAGGTTACCGAGCCCACAATGCAACTAGAGGGTAGGATGGTGACAGGTTCAATTGGAGTGGTTTCACATTTTTGGAGCCGGGTTTGTAAGAGATTGATAGATTGAAATGTGAGAAGAACAAGGACCAGCGAGACTGTCTAGGGTTGAGCCGTTTAGCTGATTGCAGATAAGAGAGGTTTTTGTGGTTGGTCCATACCAGTATCGGTGTTCAGCAACCAACTAATAGCACCACACCTTCAAATCAAGCTTTATGGCCAACAGTTCTCTGTCACCTACGTCATAGTTTCTCTCATTTTGGGATAGACGACGTAAGAAGAAAACGCAGGGATGGAGTTTGTTATCTTTATCGGACTGTTGAGATAAAACAGCTCCGACCCTCATATCAGAAGCGTCCACTTCAAGGACTAGCTATTTGAGGGGGTTAGGCTGAACCAAAATAGAAGCTTGTGTGAATTTGGACTTGAGGGTTTTGAAGGCGGTGTCAGCAGAGGTTGTCTTGTGGAAGTAAGAGCGGTTAATGGAGTGGCGATGTTGCTATAATCCTTGACGAAATTACAGTAGAAATGAGCAAATCTGAGAAAACGTTGAAGTTGTTTGAGGGTCTTAGGAACCACCCACTTAGTGACTGCGTCGATTTTGGAAAGTGAGTGATGATCATTTTTCGGGTTTGACGTAAAGGCGGTTCTGAAGAAGACAGAGGAAGACTTGATGAATATGTTTTTTATGCTGGACCGGGTCTCTGGAAAAAAATCTAAATATCATCAAGATATACAAAAACAAATTCATTTAGAATATCTCGGAAAACGTCATTGATTAGGGCACGGAAGACAGATGGAGCATCAGAAAAGCATGACAAGGTATTTATAGTGTCTTATGGGTGTTTTGAAGGCATTCTGTCATTCATCTCCCTGGTGTATACGGACGACATGGTAGGCATTGTGTAATTTGAGCTCGGTGAAGATGGTGGACCGATGGAGAGACTCCAACGCTCTGGAGATTAGAGGAAGAGGGTACTTGTTTTTTACGGTTATTTGGTTGAGTCTTTGGTAATCAATACATGGTCGGAGGGACCCGTCCTTCTTGGTCACAAAAAGGAAACCAGCTCCCAGGGGCGAGGAAGAGGGGCAGATTAAGCCAGCGGCACGAGACTCATTGATATATATTCCATTGACTCACGTTCCTAATGGGAAATATTGTAGAGTCTACTGGTGGGTAATGGAGCACCAGGCAGGAGGTCAATGGCACAGTCATATGGTCTGTGAGGAGGGAAAGAACAGACTTTAGACTTGAGGAACACTTGCTTTTGATCCATGTAATTGGTGGGGATGTTACTGAGGTCCAGTGAGTCCATGGAAGTGTGGTTGGGAGGAACGGCAGCAAGCAGAAAGGTTGAGTGAGATTGTGGAGACTTGGTGTCAATGGAGGAGGTCTGACAGTTGATGTGAAGGTTATGTAAACAGAGCCAGTTGAACCCTAGAACCATCACTGGCTCTGAGGCTGAAAAAACAAACAGAGAGATGGATTCTTGATGGTTACCGGCAGTGATTAGTCTGAGGGAACTGATGACATGGGTGATATGATGAACAGGCTTTCCAGAAAGGGTGGCTACTAAGGATTGGGAAATGAATGATTGCTCACAGCCAGATTCAATTTGGCCGCTAAGATGGATTATATCGTTGAGGTAGTGAATCGTGAGAGGCAACAGAAGACGGGGCTGATTTTTTGTCAATCTTCTGGTTTGCTTGTGTCATGAACACACAGTCTGACCTTCTCAGGGAGATGTTCGGTTTTACGTAGGGGACAGGCGGCGATGAAATGTCCTGATATTCCACAGTATAGATATTGCAGAGACAGCATTCTCCTCTGCTGCTCCTCCACGGTGAGACGGGTCTGACCGACCTGCATAGGTTCCGGGTCAGGAGTTGATGGCGTCTTGGGAGGTGACATGCTGGGAGGAGGTCAGGTAAGCTTTTCATTAGTTAACTGTTGGAGAATCTGTTTGTGGATTCCTGATTGTCGGTAAGTGTTCGTAGAGTGACTCATGAGACTGAGTTATGGCGGCGAGATCGGAAAACAAAGCTCCTGAGCACTTCCTGGGGTCAGTATAGTCGTTCTGATATGGTTTTAAATTTGGATCTGACCCACAACAGGAAAGCAACTGAGGAAATTGATAATCAGTAAAAGTCCAAAAGGACCCAATCTGTTTGAAAATGCCCCATAACAAAAAGCATAGTTAAAAAAATGAAAATAATTAATATTTAAAATAGTTTTTAGTTTTACCGATACCTTGTAGCCAAGATTGGATTTTAACTATTATTTCAATTGGAGAACTTTAACACAGTTGTTGTTGTTGTTGGGGATAAACAAGAAAAGTTTGGGTGCAAAAAAAGGAACAAAGTGATAAACAGGCAAACTGACCTAAAGCCACTCAGGTTTTGAATAGCAAGTGCCCTCCTTGTATTTGTTCAGGAGCTGTCAGCTTATTAAAAATAATACTTAGAGTGACTTGGTTTTAAGTTTGTCTCTGACCCACAACAGGAAAACAACTCAGTAGACCGATAATCAGTAAAAGGGAATTTATTTACAAAGGTCAGGTTGTGAATATGTACAGGTGCGGCGTCTGGTCTTGACTCGGAAAACCAAAGGACTTGAAACGTCAGCGCGGAGGCAACGGTACCTCTGGAGAGGGAAGGAAAAGTGAGTTGGTGTTCCAGGTGTGTAATGATGGTCTTGTTTTGATTCTTTACTTGAGACTGAGAGGTGGACCGCCAGGGAGAGATGGTCGGATCTGGGGAGCTCTGGTTGTGGTGTTGCTGTTGGGTTCTCTGGGTTGGGCGTTAATTAATGGTTGAGTCTGCGTAGGTGATTGCTGGAGTGGACAAGTAACACAGGCAGTCACTGAGGAGCACAAGGTAACACAAGAGAAAGCTGCAGTCTGGTTTCTTGAAGGTTTTTCTGTTCTTGTATTGTGTAGTTTGTTTCCTGGAGAGCGAGTTGAGGTAAAACTGCTTACACAAAGCAACAGGAGGAAAACGCAGAGAGGCTAGGAGGTACCATGCAATGGGTAACAACCAGGTACTGAATGACTGCAGCCCGGCTCCTCTTTTACTCCACAGCTCTGATTGCAGATTGGCAGAACCTGAGGCCGAGGTGCTGCCAACAGCTCCATTGAAGAAGCAGCCTCCAGAATACCCCTGGTGGAATGAAGAAGAACCACAACAACAAAACTAACAGAACACCTTAATTTCCTGACATAGAGGACATATATTGAAATTACTCTGTCTCTCTGTGTTTTGTGTCAGTCTCCTTACCCTCCTTTAGCTCTGTAGATCTGACTTCTGCACAGATAAGCAACAAATGTGCTGCTGCAGATGTACTGTTTCAATACCCTCCTGGCTCAAATTGCATCCACGTTGCTCATACACACACCACCTTCCCATGAGACATAAATTCGTGATGGGATCATCAATATGTTTTCTGAAGATGTAATTGCATATAAATTAAACCTGATTGATACCAAATTGAATTTACCCTCTAAGATATTGAATCTGATGCATATGAAATTCAATCTCGAGTGGGTCTGTTTCTTCACTTATGTGTCCTGTGGATTTCTACATATCCATCTTAAAAAGCAGGCCTCTGGGAGTCTTTAAATTGTGTCTTGTGTCACAGTGTACATTATGGTATTATTGTATTGATAATGTCAGCCAGCAGAGTATTTGCCGTTGATTAACATCTGCTGGTTAGATGGTACGTTTTATATTCTATTTAACAGGGGTTACCTGTTTAAAAGCCTGCAACTTCTAGTAGATTAAGGTAAATGTAAGGGGTATGTACAATATATAGCCTTTGATATTCCACATGCTGTAGACCAAGCAATGTGGATTTGTAGGTTTAATAGAGTGATCTGTAAAAACGGAGCTGAACAGATGGCCAGCACCTAATCAGCTCCATCAGATCAGTGGAAAAGCATGATTCAAACTGCAAACAATAGTGGTGGAGAGTCTAAGAGAGGCCAGAAGTCCCTAGAAGACTCCTATAGGTTCCAAGCTAAAAAGGCATCAAGCAGATGACTCCGCATTAGGTGACAAAGACAACAATCATAGCAAACCACCATGATCTGCTGAATCTCAACCAGCTTGTGAAATTCTTTGTTTTGTTTCAAACAGTTATTATATTTGTTATAACGTTTAGTGTTTCTTTCTTGTTTATGTTGTTAGAATTTCTATTTGTTGATACTTAATGCTCATTTGTAAGCATCACCTGCATTCATTTTCAAAGTAACATTGGGGAAGCAGTGTTTTCACAAGCTGAGCCCTCCTAAACCATGTCGGCTGTGCTTCCTGTGAAGTTAGGAAAAACAATCAGTGATCCCATCTTGCTGAAATTAGTGTCACGGGTAAAATGCACACATGAAAGTTTTATCTGTGATCCCTGATCTCTATTTTTAGTGAAGCTCTGACCGACAAACACAGATTTAAGAAATATGCTTAACAGTATTTCAGCTATAATTAGTGAATAGTTTTTTTTTTTTTTTTTTTACAAATAACAGAGATTCTACACTTTGTGTGGGAGAGTAGTTGCTGTAAAAGAGGGTTTTAGAATTTTAAAACCAAGACATTTTTTTTTTTAAGTCGAAACATTTTAAGTTGCTCTAGGAGTCATATAGGTCTAAGCATTGCTAACTGTACAACTCAAACTCATTGTCCATTCCCAGGGAAATCTAGACCAGGAGGTCTCTAACAGACAGACCTGTCCTGACAGAAATGATGTCTCAATAAAAACCTTATTGATAGGTTTACCGGCACTGCTTGGTCAGTCCTTAAAATAGTTTTCAAGCTTTCAACGACACTTAAAGACCAGTTGCCTTTGAGTTGGGCTATACTGCATGATGATACCAGTAAACAGCAACAAAGTCGGTATGGATAAGCGTCTCTGGTTAAAGTTATCCTGCTAAAGACAACATAAAAATACAGCAACACATACCAAGAAATACAGGTGAGTTAGACAAAGGAGAGGAGATGGGCGAGTTAAATAGATTCAAACAGAAAAGGTATACGTGGTGACATCTAAAAAATGAAAAGTGGACTGACTGGACAGTGTATTTTGTTTATATTTTCCTTCAGGTAGCACTAAGCCCAATAGTTCTAAAACTGCAGCACATATTACAAGTGGCAATATCAAATGGCAACCATGAAAGTGCATGTGCTCCAAAGCCTCCTGTCCACGCTTAAATGTGCCGTCGGTCCCTGGATAGTGAGGTGGTTCCTGAGAGTGGTTTAAAGAAAGTAGCCCTTCAGAAATTGATGTTGGTTTGACACACACTTATGAGGCAGCTTTCTTCACAATGAGCATTACTAAAACTAAATACAGTTCCACCAATGAGCACCTCCACACATGTTCATATGTTAGTCATTTGTGATAAATGTACGGTGTACTGAATGTACTGAATGAACATTAAACATTATAAGAAAGTAAACATGCTTAGCTCTTTGTCACAGTAAATGACAACTATTGTCAAAAATATTTGAATTAGACTAAATTCCATTCATTTGATAGGCAAATCAATATTGTTGATATAACTACTAAACTTCCTAAATGCATATACCACTAAATAGTTGAACATGACATTATTTTGAAGTCTTTTGCTGATCTAGACCCTTAACAAGTATTTCCCTTTCAGTAGGTTCTAAAACATCTAGAGGCTGAGAAACTAAAAAAGGTATCTGTCATATGCTGATGTTGGCTCTGATTTTGGCCAGCTAGGCAGGTATACATTAACTTGCTGTGAAAGACAGCTACAATGTGTCAGACAAAACAAATCAAAACTGCATGTATTACATATAAAATGGGAAGCATTACCTAACTGGTACTATTCATGGATATAAAATACACTATTTTTAGGGTACCAGATCTGTTTAGTCTCCTTCAAATAGTTGAGATATGTTCGTAGTTTTTGTCTTTGGGCAGGTGTGAAAGCTCAGTTGTATGATGTCAATACAGTTTGTTTTTGTTAGTTATTGGGAAGGCTTCTGTTTAAACATTTCAACATATGTGATGAGATAAAGTTATTGGGCAAAACAATATGTTTGGACAACTTTGACTGCATTCCCTCTCGTTACCACATTACACTCCCCAAATTGAATCTCAAGACAGTACACAACCTAACATGTTTCTCTGTTGCCTAATTCTCGCAAACGTCTTCTGAATTCGTCTGCTTTTTATAATTCTGTATAAATGTAATTTTCCTTGCTTTATTTGGTAACAGTTGGGTTAAAGAACGAGGTATCTTTGTACCAACAAAAGCTGCCCTAATGTTGGGGTTACATTAGTAGAAGATAAGGTAATAAGATGATGAAAGCCAAGTTGTCAGAGACTCCCTTTGTCCAAAGGGGAAACACAACAGAGATCACTGGGCTTTCTAGTGTTTCCCTTCGGTTCAGGTTCGAGCTAATCAGCAGTGCACACAGCCGTGACTGTTCTGTTCCAAGGGAGTGGAGACGGAGTCACGGAGGGGGTAGACAGGATGAGGGTCAAACTTGAAATGGCCACGTAAGGGTGGAGGGGAGGTATAGAGTGTATGTGCCTCTGACATGTGTTTTATTTGATTCTACATGTAGACAAACAAATTTAGCCAGCAGTACAGCGTCACTTAATAAAGCGGAGTTAAGTGAGTTGTGTTTTTTAAGGCTGTGTTATAATCACTATCAGATGTCAGAGTTAAGTAGAAGGGACTGGCAGAGAAAGAAGCTATGTGTCTGAATGACAGGACAGAGATAGAAAGAAGCAAATGGACAAAGAAAAGTGATATGGATTTAATCCATACCTCTTTTCTTGAATCCTTTATGCATATTTAACTAAACTCTGACTGTTTGTTAACGCCAACCTCATTCTATAAACTTGGGTGGCATGTTTATATTTTGTTTTTGTACATCAAGGTGTGTTCAAGCAATTGAGTGTTCAGGCTCTACTTCCGTTAAGCAAGACTATGTTCTAATTACTGTCACATGGTGCTCAGAGTCCTGGTGTCTGGAGCAATTTATGAGGCCTGCAGCCACCTGGAGGTGTAAAGGCGGGGAGGTGGGTATAATCTACCCAAATAGGCTCTGCTTTGTTGTCTAAAAATGTGTAAATTGGAAGTAACACATTAGTTGCTATAGTCTTAATCTTTCACAAAGTTACAGATTTGTTTTTAGTGCTCATCTACTCAATGTGTGAGATTTCATCATTGTCATTTGAAATGTTTAAGATTAGCAAACAACAAAGTTTTCGGCTTAACTCTAAGAGTAAAATAAGAGTCAAACAAATCTATTTATTTTCAATCAGTTTTCTGTTAGCTGTATGATGTTTCAAGTTGTATATTAGTATTGCTTTTCCTTTACTTTTATTCTACCATTGAATTATTTATGTTCAACACAAAATATAAGCCAGCCAGTGAATGTTTGGTCTTCATTCATTATTTGTTTAATGTAGGGACAAAATGCTAAGGATTTCATATTGTTTCACAAAGGCCAGTGGCTGGATGACTGGGAAAGAGCATTTTCAATAATTGCAAATACAAAATTTTACCTATCTCCACTGAGGAACTCAGTAACATAGAGGAGCTTAGTTGACTTTATTATTTAAAGATCTGGTACATCCAAGCTGTATAAACATGCCATACATAGAAAATTCAGAAGATTTGCTAGGTTAGAAAACCACGGTAAGTAGCAGTAGCTTGAGGCAATTACTTTATCATCCTCTGTGATCTTTAAAAATACATTTAAGGCACTGTATCGTAAAGGTGTTGCTTGAAGGATTAGTTTATGTAAAACTATCCTACATTCCTCATTCACTTTTTAAGTTGACTGAAGTTTTAATCATCTGTTTAGTCAAATAATTCCGTTCTTGCTTCACATTTGATTTAATACTTTAGTACACAGGAATTTATAGTTGACCTGAAAGGGTGCCTGGTTGTTGGTGCTGTTGTTGTTCACCCTAATACCTCTATGTTTGACTGCTGGTTTTACTTAATTGCTGTTCAAGTGATACCATAGGATTTCTCAAAACATGGCACAGTGTATTATTTTCAAATGTTTTTTTTTCTTCTGTTTTCTCTTCAGAGTTTATTCAGATGTAGGGTTTAAAAATAATGTTGAACAATACGTAGGGATTTTTTTCCGGAATATCCATTGTTAGTATGGATCCATTGTTTATATATAGTTGTTATCATTCTGGTAACTGAGCCCAAAATATTTTATAGAGTACCTCTTGCACATATGGTTAATCATGTGCAAACTTACTGAGAGTGTATACATTGTAGGAGTATATCAGTGATGTCACAATTTTTTTTTAAATCACAAAATTTTAATTGAATGCAACTCAATTGTGTATGAAAATAAAAGTTAAAATTTATCAACATGAAGCCGTATCGTGTTAAAATGTTAAGACAGGCAGTTTCAAACAATGGATATAAATTTTATCTTGAGAAAAAAACGAAAAAAAACCCATTCCTGATGGAGGAGCATGTCACGTCACACTTGGTATGCTTTGATGTAATATTAGGTCTCTGTGTTTGTTGTTTTTGAGCCCTTACAAAAAAAAAAGAACAGAAGATAAGATGAAGAGGTATCTTATAACAAAGTGGCTCAAGTTTTATGAGCTAAGGATGTTTTGATCTTTGAGAAATCAAAATTCATCTATCAGCCTGTTGAATGCAAGTAAAGACGCTCCCACACTACAGTTCACTGAGCAGAACACACTCATCTGGTAGATAATATAAAAAAAACTAATAAAAAAAGGCCCATAAAACAATTGTTCTCCTCAAGAACATAAATCTGTTTTTAATTTTTATTGCTTGTGTACTATTTAACATACTAAATAGCCTAAGGTCGGTGAAGATGAAATGTCTAAGATGTGGACGATTTAACCTTTTGATACAAGCACTTATGAATTCACACACTGTCTTGATATTGATAAAATTACTTCAAAATTTAGCAGGTAATCTTATTCAAGATTGTGCTTTTTCCCCCTCAAATATTCTAATATCTTAAAGAACCTTCTAAGACTCTGGAACAATGCGGCTTATCTATGGATAAGAGTTTATTTATTACTTTGATTTGCAATTGGAAAATAGTAGGGCTGTTATATTGCTTACAAAAAAGCAATGTAGATGTGGTTTTATGTTTTCAGAAAATGAGATGATAAATCTTACTTCACTTTAGAGTTATGCAGTTCGTATTTGAAAAGTTTAATTATTTTACAATTTAAACTTGAAATGAGAAAAGCAGTCTTAGTTATGTTAAATCTTTTGTAATAGTAGTGTAACCAGAAAATGAAACAAATACTAAATTGGGAATGTTGAAGGACTTACAAAATATTTGATCATATCTGCCTATGCAATAAGTTGATGTTTAACAGAGCAAATAGTGAGAAATGATTTCTTAAAAAAAAATATATATATATCTTAGCAGATCACCCTGACTGTAAAACTCTTATTATTGTGTCATAAAGATGGCTTCTACCACTAAATAAGGCTTCCTGAAGAAGAGTTCCCTGTGGTGATTAATTATATGCTGTTGTAGTATTGTGAGATCTTGCAGCATCTGTAAGAAACAATATAGTCAGTGTAGATCAAGAATGGATCAGAAATACAGCAGCTTTATCTTGTTTTTCCAAAACTATATTTAAGAAATTAGCAAAAACGGACTCTGAAAATGTATGTCCTTTGTGATGCCGGAAGATCATTTTTTAAAGGATATCTTCTTTTTTGATTTATTGATTGAACAAAATACTCTTTTATGGCACTGCGTAATAATTAAAGCTAAAATGTAAACAAAATATACTACTTCCAAATACTGCTGTTGGTGCTCAGGAGAGTTCTTTTAAAAGTTTATTTTTTCATTCTCAAAAGTTTCTTCTTTAATGTGATAACAGAAATATAAATAAAATACAAATGACACATTTTAAATTGATATGTAAATAAATGCTCCCCTTGATTAGTATGTGTGCAATAAGAGGTTTAAGTTTGGAACTGGATATGTTGTGATGCCAAACTGCTTTAAAAGCAAAAAAGCAGGTAAGATTTGTCAAACTAGCTAGTATATTAACTTGTTTTTATTAGGTTTTAGGGCCAATAAGGATAACTACAATTTAGGGTCTATAGAAGCAGCCATAAGTCACATCCTTCAGACTTGTCTTCCCGCTTTAACCTCTCCCTGAACTGATCATTGCACATACATGTAGTTGGAGACCCATACCTTTGACAGCTTTATGACTTCAAACTGTACTTTTACACTTTAGAGCGTGTTGTACTTATTTTTTGGAATCAATCTGCTTCTGCTCTGTCTCACACTAAACTGGACTTTATTTTATTTTGGTACAATGTTTATTTAGTGGTTGTGATAGCCGTAATCTTTGGGTTCCATAGTCTTGACAGTCTTCACTGGTTGCACCACCAGGTTCATTCTTAATAAATTAAACTAGTATGATTGCTTGTCTGGCTTTTTTTACAATGTGGGTGGGGTCCATGTTTGTGTTCCAGTGAATCTGTGTGTGTGTGAGAGACAGAGAGAGAGAGAGAGAGAGCAATAGCAGACCAGCTAACAGAAGTTTCTCAGTGATGTTTTGCGAGAGTGCAGGGTAAAAGGCCAGGTATGCTGAGTGACTGCCACATAACCCATAAGCATGAATCAATCTTCTGTTCAGAAATTTAGCTATTTACAGGCTCACATGAACTTGATCATGTGTTTTCTTGTTATCGTTTTCTAGAGTTTCCTAAAGCCTCTAAGGCGGCACTGTTTCAACAGCACTTTAGAAGTTGGAGGATGGTTGGTACTTAATTGCACCTGAGAATGTGGAAATAATAATAATAATTAATAAAAACAACTAAGATTGAAGGACCATTCATAATTTTTTACTTCTGTAATGCAAGTTTACTCTGATAATAAATGTTACATGCAACCTTCAAATACTCTGAAAATGCCTTCACAGGTATTAAAAATTTCATTCGGTTCACTTATTTACTACCGGTTTACAAAACGTCACCTCAAGGCACTTTACAAGAAAATATTTTCATTCCAATCATATATACTCGTTAAACTAATTATTTGAAAAGTACAACAATTTAAGGAAACCCAGCAGATTGCATCAATTGACTTGCAGCATTCATTTATCCTTGATAAGCACGCCAAAACAGTGTCTTGTGTTGTGTTGTTGGCTTTACAGCATACCCTCATTCTGAGCACGCATGTAGCGGCACAAGAAAAACTCCATTATAGCACTAAGAAACTTCCAGCGATACCTGAAGGTTTCTTTCTTTCTTGTAATATTTACAATAAATACAAGCTTAATAAATTAAAGTTGCAGTACATAACTTCTGTAAAAATATGTGTTTTTGCATATTTGTTAATAATTGCACTCTGACCTGACAGTATAAAAAATAGATAATCTGTGACAAAAATCTAGCTGCTTTGTCTTGTCTGTTGTCCTACTGTAGAACTACCCCGGTGGTCATCAAAAACAACCAATCAGAGCCTTACAGAAGTTCTTGGCACTGTCATTTACACTTCATCTTGTCTATGTTTATTTCTATCTTAAATTACATATGACAACTACATGAAGCAGGTATCCTTCCAAAGTTTAACTATTTGTTTTCTATCCTCGCTCTCAAAAAGTGAAGCAACATACTAAATACTACATATTATCAGAAGTATTTAATTCAGGAATCATTTTCAGCATGCAAAGGCTCTGAAGGCAAAGTCAAAGGAGAGAGTAAAAAAACAAAGAATTAAGAATCAGTTTATTTATATAGCGCCAATTTACAACAGGTGTCGTCTCAAGGCACTTCACAGAAAATCAATTAAAATCAAAGATACATCATAAACAAATCAATTTGAAAAAGTTTCCAATCTAAGGAACCGCAGCAGATTGCATTGAGTCATTGACTTGTAGCATTCACTCCTCTGGAATCAGCAGACCAAAACAATGGCTTGTGTTGTCGTTGACTTTACAGCAATCCCTCATACTGAGCATGCATGTAGGTTCTTAATTTTCTGTTGATAAAAACTTTCAAATACATCATTATTTCTAAGATGCTTTTTTGAATTCAAAAGCTTACTGCAATGCTCACGAACCTAACAAGGAGTGTGAGGAAAAATACACATTGTGGGGAAAAAATTTATAAAATTATGTAAACACATTAATTTCTCATAAAAGGTGTTTTATAATTGTACTAATTTAGTTGAAAAAATGTTTATTTACTGCCAAATCTTAAAGCACTAAATCTACATAGAAAAAATATTACTATCAAATAGGTTTAAACAGGATGTGTACAACATAACAATAACATACCTGAGTTAAGTGATTATCCATGTCCTAAAGTCCATGTGTTAACGAATAATACACCTATAGCTTGTGTTTTTATTTTTTCAGCAAGATTTTCTGCAATCAATGTGGGTGGATTAAATTGCATTCAATTTAAAATTTGAATTATTATGCATCATTTTTTGTCACAAACGATAATGAAAACGTTTGAAGGAAATACTTAACTTTAAAATATATATGCATACATACACATGAGGTTTTTTGTGAAAGCTCTTGGATTTATCCAGACACCCAATCTATCTGTGTTTTTGTTGTCCATTGTAAAGCTGAAAGCAAGTTGACAGTTTGTAGTAACTAAGTGAAAGAAGGGATTGGTGTAGTAATCTGCCTCACTGATCCTTCCTGAAAGAGCCAACTGTTAGGCGTACAGCCATGACTCTCCTGCTTCCTATACCTGCAGGCAGAGTTGTAAACTGATACCAATGGTAACATTTTCTGCTATCAGCGTATCTCAAATCATACGAAGACATTTAACACATTTGGTAACATAATAATTGGTTTCCAAAAGGCTGATGTGTGTGAATCCGCTCTTTATAATTAAAGGTACAATTTATTGACAGGATCTTAAGTTCTGGTACCTTTTAGTTTAGCCTATTGCAAGACATGAAAATGTTGGTGTTTATAGTATGTGTTACTTTTCTATGCTGGTCAGGTCATGTCAAACAGAAACAGATAGAGTGCCTTCGTTTAAGAACTTCTAGTGTAAACAAAGATTGACTTGTTTACTTTTGTGTCACAGAGGACCTGGAAGAAATACTCAGTGTAACCTATGCAAACTTTTTCCTTGATACCAAAATCTCAAGTCTGAGCTGATCTACCGTATGAGTTCGCTGTCTTTGAAAAACATAAATCCTTTGTCCTTGGAGCCGAGCTGTTGCCAAGATGAGCCTGAGGAATTAATTCTGTTCCATAAATCCCCTTTTCTTCTTGAAGTCAAGTATTATCATTATCAGTTATTTTCTTTCTTAAGTTTGCTAGTTGATTTTTCATTATCATTGTGTAATTTCTAAAACAAATCTGTATTTTGTATTTTTTTTACAAGACACTGTAGACACTCATGTGTTATGTGGTGATTATTAAAGCGTAGCAAGTTTTTTTAACTCCATGGATTAGATTTCATTATTCAGGAGTTTTTTGACACATCAATTACTAGTCTCGTTTTCTTTGTCGTTAAATAGATGACACTTTTATGGGTTTTCTTTTTTTTCCTAACTAGCTGCAGTTCGACCAATCTTTTTATAATTTGTTGACACTTTGATTTATTTAAAATCTTCTTACTTTAACACCAAATGTGAATTAACCTCTTTGTAAAACTTTGGTTCTCAATACAGGGTATTGCTTGTGCAACAGACCACAAACATTCACCCAAGTCATACAGTCATATGCACAGAAATACACACATAGTGGGGTGGGTTTATAAGGTGGCAATAAAAAAGCAATGGTGTGATAAAAGAATCCAGTGTGAATTCATTTCTCTAAAGCTGTGTTTTCTTAGACATCAAGAAATAGACCCGCCCTTAGAGTTGTGGTTTTTAAAGGAATTTTGGTTGAGCTAATTTTTTAAACTACAGACGTTGCAATCTGGTACACTTCACCCTTCACTAACTTCATACTGCATTTTCTCTAAAAGTGCTAAAAATATTCCTGTTAATTGGTGAGTCCAGATTGCAGTTAGTATTGGCCTTGAGATGTCCAGGGTGTACACTGGGGCATTTGTAAAATGCCAATACAGACAACCAAATTAAGAAGTTTTGACTGATTGGAAAGAAACTAGCTGCATTCATTTTTGCAGTAGGAACCATTTGTGTTTCTTTATTTTCAAAAGTGATAGATGCATCCCCTGAGAGGATTTTGAACGATCTGATGTGCCACAGCTCCATGTCTAAGTTCTATGAGGCGGTTAAGGAAGACTGGCCTCAGTTCTCCACGTTTATGTTCTCCATGGGTCTCAAGGGGGAATTGCTTCAGCCTCCTGAACCTTTTCCAGTGCCAGATCCTTGTCATGGTTCCCCAGCTCCGAAGCTCCTTTGTGTGGATTCTGATCCCTGCTGGCTGCCTGACCTCAAGCTGTGACCTTGCAGGAACCCTAAGCTTAAGCTGCGGCCCTGCAGGTACCCTGATCTTAAGCTGCAACCCTGCAGGCTGCCTGATCAACAGCCACGGCCACACAGACACCCTAACCTCAAACTCTGGCCCCGCAGGTTGCCTGACCTCAAACTGGCTCAGCAGTTCACCTGACCTAAAACCAATAGCTTCACAGACCTGCAACCTCCAAATTACACCTTCAAAGACCTGCAAGCTCCGAGCCATAACCTCACAAACCTAGGGACTCCAAAGCTGCTCCACCTCTACCGACCTGAGTCCAGTTCTCTCTTCCTTCAACACATCAGTTTACAGAGACTTTACAGAGATCTCCAGGGTCCCTGCATCATAGATCTCCTAAGTTCTTGTGTGGAATCATCAGATCCTGTAATCAGTTTCAGCACCACAGACCTCCAGATCTCATGCTGCTCTGCTGCACGCCCACTCACTTTAAGCTCCTGTATTGAAGCCCATCAAGCCCATTCAAGACACCTTTTGCATAGGCCACACAGACTTCTGGACATCTGCTCTCTGTATCTCTGCACCTGCCACCTGCCACCTGCCAGAGACCTCAAGATTCTTGCATATCTATAGAGGGTCTTCAAGGTTCCTGCTTTTTCCCCCTAATGGCTGTTTGGGAGAATTTGAAGCTTTTGTCTGAACTTAACGATCTTTTGATTCTAACTTCACATGTATGACCTTGTTTTTGTGCCTCGACAATCAAGCCATTTCAATACAACTTATCCTGATATCATTCTCTGTCTCCCTGTGAAAGTTGTCTACACCAGCTTTGTGGCAATCCATGGTGACATCGGGTCCTAGTCAACCACTAAATCTCAACATTACAAACTGATTTTAATGAACTGCCCTCATTTTTACTTCTCTGTGTTTGCTTAAACATTTTGTATCGGTACTTTTCTTATAATAAGTTTCTTTGAGACAGTATTCCGTGCATTCAACTTGCAATGCATAATTCTCAAGAAAGGTTTCTAGTCTTGGGGTGCAGACACACTTTATTACTTATGTAACTGGATAAATTTTTTAAGCATGTAAAATACCACCTGTCACATTCACAAACATATTTAGTGAAATAAATGTACATGTGAACTCACATCTGTAGTCTCAGATGTGCTCGGAACAGGATATCTCAGCATGACACAACACTAGCCTGAAAACAACTGAAGGCTGAGGAACAAGGCAAGTGTAACTGTTAGTGAACTAATTAAAATAAATAAATAAAATCTGGCACCAATGACTTATGCTGTGTAGATGTGAAAAGATATATGCTGGACACAAACTTACTATTTAACTGATAAAAATGTTTCTTCTATTTGTTGAGTCGCCATAAACTATTACTTTGTTAATTAAACACTATCTAGTAGCCTAAGGTGAGTATCAAAGCCAGGTTTGGGCAGTTATTTTTCTCTAAAGGACACAATCAACTATAATTGTGATGAAGGTACAACGTTTTGGCTAAACACAAGTTTTCCAAATAGTTACAACTTTAAATTCCATATCAATGTTCTTTGTTTTGTGAAAAAAATATCATTGATAACTGAATGTGTTTTTCCCTACTTAGTATATTATCTAATAACAGTCAAACAAAATAGTAATAGTTGATAGTACAAAATAGTTTTTAAAAATGTTATATTTGAATAATTTGTATACCTTGTTTAAAGTTGGGTAAATCAGTAGTTTGGGTTTGACTCATGACTTTGGTTTGACGACGCTTCAAATCTTAAATGAAGATTTTTATTTAAGGCTTCACTTGTTATTCTTTGTTGCTTGTTATCTTTTATTAAATATACTGATTAGTGTTAGGGTCAATGTTAGGGTCAATGTTGGTGGAAGTACACAATGTTCATATGCTTCAGTAATCTTTTGGCCTTGAGCAGCAGTACAAAGTAATTAGTGTTCTAACACTGTACACAGAGGTCTTTGCGATAATCCCTTCTTGGGATACAGCGGACTTCTAAATAACTGCTGTGACTGTCAGTGCTTACCAGAGGGGGATTGTATTCACAGTGTAACAGTCAGGAGTCATTTTGCTGTGTGTTGGAGGCATAGTGGTGGTTAAAGGCAAACCCCAGCTGCAGGTATTGGCTTTTACAAACTGATTATTCATAAGGGGTATACACTTAAAAAATACTGATTCTCCCTTTCAGTCTATGCAGTGTTCCTACGTGTGCACTAAAATGTTTGAATGAAACATGTCTGCCCCAACCTTGAGGTGATAGCTGTGTTGACATTTGTTTGGACAGTGATTCATTTCTTCAGACTACTCTTAAGGTTGCATGAGTTGACATCAAAGGAAAGAATTTCTTCCTGGGCGACGCTCATAGAGCTGTGTGTTTGTTCTTAAAATGACTGTCTCACTGTTTGTGTTTCTGTCTTTGGCACTGACTGGCTTGCTGCGTTGCCTACCTTTGTAGGTCTACACAGTTGTCTTTTTGTGACTCTTGTTTAACACTTGGATCCCAGTCCCAGTTGAATCTTTTACCTTTCTGGGGATCTTTCAAAGTTGTGTTGATTATCTTTAGGGTGCAAAAGAAGAAGATAATTTTATGGTTTTATTTTCAAGCAGTGATTTCTTTCCTTTTTATGTTGCATTGCCAGACTAAAGTAGTTTATATAAACTTACAGAATCTGGGAAACTGTTATGTGATTTTCACGTGAATGGCAGTTTACAGGAACTCCTGATTGATCACAGCCAGGTTGTACTCTTTGCAAAACATGCTAAGTTTGTCTCATTTTGGAGTGTTCTGCATCTGTCTCTCCTAACTTGTGTTTATTTTGACACAAAAAGTCTGGTCAGGGTGAAATGGTTTGTGCTTTGATTTCTGGCAACAAATCCGGTTATTTAGTGCCACACAAATAGAGAGAAGAGAGAAGAAGCTGATTGTTAGGTAATATGAGAAAAGTTACAATGCTAAAAAATTGTTCACACAGCACAAATAATAGTAAAAGATAAACAGTTAAAAAATATCTGCTATAAAGTCTGCAGTTTTATTAGCAACGTTGTTCTTAGGAAGCATTTAAAAGATTGATTGTCTTATCACTTGGATGCACCAAGCTGTGTCTGCAGAACAGAGGAATTAATGTGCTTGGTAAGTTGTGAGGTCCCCCCTCCTCCCTGGGATGTGTTTTGTGGTTCTCTACTACAGCCAGATGAATAGACACATGGAGTGTTGAGGGAGGAGGGCACCATTGGACATGTTAAAGGACACCTGTGGGGCTTTGTGGGGCCTCCTCATGATGGACGTGGTTCCGCTTCAGGTGGCAGTAATTTCTCTAAGCAGTGGGGAGGAGCCGTGCAGTGGCATTTTGTGCCTGAGTGTGCAGGCACTTACCATTTGTCGGTTGGCCGGATAAATAGATTTTTGTTTCTATTATAGGTGAATAAGTAGGGTCTGCAGAGCATTCGGTGTGTGTAATTAGAGGGCCTACATTTATTCACAGATGAGGAAGCATTGAGTACTTTGTTGGTTAATTTAGTAGATTGGTAACATTTAATTACAAGCTTCAGACTTCTCATCTCAAGTAACGTGCTCCTCCACAGTGACGAGGAAACCAATAAAGACCTGAACCATAACTTCACTTACACAGACACCCAAACATGATGCGAAACATTTGCCTCTAACTCGACCTTCAACAGTGACACATTTGTCCAACAGCTGATCTCCATATGATTGAGGATAAAATAATATTAGGCAGAACACCCACACAAGCATTACTAGGTCCACAGATGTTTATCGTATTTACATAATCATTAGTTTTCGGTGAGACTCTGTCACGATCTGTGTGGTGTTCCCAGTGGTATTAAAAGCAATTACTGTTTCAAAGATAGACCTGTTCACACATACAAACTGCACATGTGAATGTATGCATGTGAATCAAGGAATTCAGTCAAGTACTGGAAAGTAAAAAAGTTGCCATTACTCAGAGGTCATCCTGTTTAAGAATATAGTAGAAAAAACTCTGCAGGTTCTTTTCATCACCACTTTAAGTATCTAATGCTGAAAGCAGGGCTAACTGAATGTTGTTAAAACGACTTATTCATTTTGCAAAGTAAGGATGACTCATGTCTTAAACCTCTGATTTTAGATAGCTTTCTAACAATTGAGTAAAAAAAATCTTCAATGCAGGAAAATGGGAATTTCCCTGTTCTACCCTGACCTGCAGGGACTTGTGTGCAATAACATAAATTCATAACTAGCACAATTAACACAGCTGAACAAACTAAAATACTTGGTAATGTTTTATGTTTTTGTTGTTTGTAAATAACTCAAAACACCCCCAGAAGCGTGCATCAGTCTGCGACTTTCTCATAGTCTAAATACATGTTTATGTGTCACAACTGAGTTTGGACTACAGAGGTTATCTTTTGAGGTCAAAGTGCGAGTGCAATGTTTCACTGTTTATAGCAAATCCTCTGTTATATACTGAAAAGACACTGTGCATAGTGTTTTCTCAGAAAGACACAAAGAAGATGGGGAGAGATTTTGTATGAAAAAAAGGCAAACAGCAAAGAAGTTGATATGGGTGACTAGTCAGATTGTGGGGTAAGAAATAAAAAAGGCCTTCATGTTTCCTGGTAACAGGATCTTGGATAGCTGATCTGATCTGGTCCCAGAACACAGTACGTTCCACATCATATGTCTAGTAAGTTCGTGTGAATATGCTGGGAAATGTGAACATAAACCTGCACAGATGTATCACTTAATAAAGGAGAGGGAATGCATTTTCTTTAGACATGAAAGGTATATGAGAAACTCCAGTGAACCTAAGGAAACCCCATGAATAGTGGATTCTCTATATTTGGGAGTTGGACCAAGGCCACTGACCGTACCCGTGACCCCACACCTGGTTTCTGTGTTTGGTAAGCCAATGTAGTTTAGGTTTTACAAGTTGTGTTCTCCTCATTATCTTGATATCATATGTTAAAAAGAGAAACATTACAGTCTTAGTAATTTCACTTTGGAGTACAATGGCACCATGTTGCTGAAGTATTTTTTTATGTGTTCCATGTAATATTATTTGCATATGTTTTTATTTAGGTGACATGCACAGTTATGAATCTACACTACAAGCTCTTGCTGTAACGCTACTAATTAGGCACATAACATTTAGTCAAGATATTTCGCTTATGTCAGTCTCCATCATTTAAAAGGTAAATTGGTTTCTGTATTTCATGAAGGGCAAAAATATTTTATCTCTCAACAAGAGTTTCTGGAGGGCACCTTTAAGTTTCCAACCATATATCTGACTCAGTTCAAACAGATAATGTTTTTAACATTGTCACCACTTCTGATATTTTTTAAATGACTTTCATATTTAAAATTCTAGGTTCTTGTCTTAATGTGGATAACAAGAAAACATAAAGTTTGTGAAAAGGCTGACAGATTAGCCCAACCTCTGATTTGACATACAGCCTTAGATGTGTCATACATGACAACAACAATGATGATAACATGTTTATAATTGGCCTGCAATTGCAGAACCTCATTAAAGGTACAAAATACATCACTTTCACTTTCTGTTTGCCTTAATTTTTTTTTCTTGTTGCGTTTACCGCTAACTAGGGCTACCACTGACGATTACTTGCTATAAATATACATTTAAATTAACATTTTATTTTATCTTTATTCTGAGCTTTCAGAGGGAGGCTGACTTAGTTGGGCATAATTTTTACAAATAATATAAATTGCTGTCTCTTTTAATTAACTGTTTCATATCTTTTTACAAAACCATTCTGAAGTATAGACATGCATGTGTAAGAGTAAAGTTTTTCTTTTCTTAATAATTTACATTTTTAAACCATAAAATACTACTGTATTCATCTACAACATTTAAAGAAGGATCTAACTGTTTTTTTAAGGACTCCAGAGTGTAGTTGATCTAAATTCCTAACTAACACGTGTGTTATTGTAAGCAATGTTGTCCTATAGAGTTAATGGCAGTTCTGTATATAAGCAGAACTTGTTTAATGTTATTTTTAGCTTTTAAGTTATTGTAGGAACATGCTAAATTTGTTAAAGTTATGTAGTGTTCTTTTTTTGCTAATCCAAACATATAGTTTTATTTTCTTCTGACATTAGTAAAGAACGGCCCCTCTGGCTTTTCAGTGTGTTTTTTGTCAGTATGTAATGAATGCTAGCAAATGCGTGACCAGTCTCATCAGTTTTTGTTCTGTATTTAGGTCTCAGAGTTCATGGGTCAGGGATGGTCAGCAGACAGTATGAATAGCTCCCTGTTATCAAGTGGCAAACAAAACAATGTGTGTGTGCATGTATTTAAATAAAAACGGGAGGCAAAGATTGACTGAATGACAGATGGAAGTTATAATGATGAAGTTATGTAACACAAATGGCTTATGGAAACTAACAGGCGGCCCAAGTCACAAACCTAGTTTTCTTAAGTTTTTAGGTCTTAGGTTACCTCTAGTTCCCCACTTTTCTTTCAGTTTACTAATCTGCCATTTTAACTGCTTGTCAAACCTAAATAAACATTTATGTGCAATTAAAGTGGTGTATATCTTTATTGTTGAAATATATATATATATTTTTAAGCTTATTATAGTTTAAAACATTTTTTTAGAATTATTAATTTAATATTTCTACTTTCCTTGTCTGTTTGTTCTGTCTGTGATTTATTTTTAATAGTCTGTATTTCTCTCCTTTCTGTGTCTGTCTATGCTACTCCCCCCCTTCCCCCTACTGTCTCTTTCGCTCCCTCATTTCATGTCTCCACCTTTTTTTCCCCTGCTAATTGCCACCCTGTTGTAGCGTCCCTGGAGCTGGGAGCTCATTAATTGGTGAAGAGGAGACAGGTGGCGCCACTATGTTGTGATTTTTCTTGTAAGTTGTGTGTGTGTCTTCATTAGGTTAACGTTGTTTTTTTCAAGAGCATTTTTGTTTGCATTAATTTGTCCTTCTAATTGTATGCCCAAATATATTACAATGGATAAGAGTGTACATACTTGTGTTTATGTGTATATATGATTTCTATATGTGGCTGTCTGCCTGAGTTGAAATGGGTGCGTGTGGGTACCCTCGCTTATTAGCAACACACAGCCCGTTCTCACTGTAATCTCTTTGTTTATGCAGTGTGAAAAGGGCCTAACGGGGGCATGAACTCCCCACGCTCTTATCCCACTGCGCCACTCACCCCAAGTAGACTGTCTGCCTTCACCACCACTATCCTGTTACTGCAATTTCTCACATCATTTCCTCCACTTTATTTTAACAATGTTGTACTTATTGTTCAATAAAAAAACAATCCCAAATTAATACATATATCTTGTGATTTGCAAAGATGCACACAACAAAATAGATGGCTGAAATGTGTGCAGTCGCAAAGGAGATTGTTGCTATAGCTGCAAACCATCCTGGTGGTAGCTAACAGATACTGCAGATAAAATAAACACATTACACTTAAAAAAATAAAGCAGTTGTTGAAAGTGCTTACGAGTCCCAGTCAAAACTCTATCACCTTTTTCTTAACATGAGATGTAACCATTGAAATGGGGAAATTTGTTTGATTTATTTTAGAATAGCTTACTTCACACACACTCATGACTCGTTGATGTAAACCAGTAAACATCTACATTGTTCAATGCAGTTTGGAGGGACCGTTGTGTAATGCTGCGTTCACACCAAAAGCGTCTGGAGCATCAAGAGCGTCCAGTTTACATATGTGGTCTATGTAAACGTGCATCTTGGAGTGTCGAAAAGCCTCGAGACCAGAGCGTTTGAAGCATTTTGGGCGTCTAGCGTCAGACACGTTTTGAGCGTCTTACCCATCTGATGCTCAAGACGCCCAAAATGCTCCAAACGTTCAAGTTGGGAAATTTGAACTTGAACCTTCTATATGATGTAGTGACAAACTTTCCATCGGGGCAAAAGATTTAGAAGAGATAGATTTATTGTTGCTGTTTTCCCTTATTCGAGTGAGCTGAAACTAGTGCCGAATCCGAAATCCTTGTGAGCGCAGCTCCCGCAGTGGGTAGAGTAAATCACCAAACTTCGAACGCTGCTGAATCTTTCTGGTAGTTAAAAACATGGCACAGAGGCAGTTGACAATGAAGTTCTCTTGCTTTTTTAAATGAATAAAGCCAAACTTCTCTCTCAATTTCATCCGCCATTGTACAAAAAGACCATTGAAGAGACCAGAAGTCGACTGGAGAAAACCGGAAGTGGGGTTTCTTGACGAGCGTCGAGTTCGTTTGAAGTCTTTGACCCTAAAAAGTGCACAAAATTTAAACGCGTCCAATTTCAAGCGTTAGACCCGTTTTGGACACTCCAAACGCGTTTGGTGTGAACGCAGCATATTCACACCACAGTCTCCAAGTATTCAGCAAAAACAGTAAGAGTTTGTAGATTGGTGACAAATGTCAGACTGGTTAGAATACCAAAAAGTGAAATTACCACAAGTGTCACAAATACTTGTGAATGGGAACATTTATATTATAATTTCAGTCATTTTAGAAAATTGTGCCTATTGGATCAAAAAAGAGAAACAAACCAACAAAAGTAACCTTACTTGAGTAATGGTGCCATAAAATTAAAATCTATCTTAGTTTCAAATGCAGACAGTTCAAGTTGGGTAGGTGAGTCTAACTTGTAATTTTAGGCACTGAACTATAAACTTGTATTTATTCAGAATTAAATTATTTCAGCTGATTTTAAAGCTAGTTCGCACAAACCATATTGTAATAGTGATTGATTGGTTGGTGTACAGAAAAGACATTGTACAGAAATAAGGCTCTTTCTGCTGTCTTAACAGCTTATTGATATTTATCTTTAGGAAAGTTTTGTCATTGTGTTTTATCTGATCAAAATTGTTAACTCATACTCAACTCAAATTATCAGCTGTTTTTCGTCAGGCTTAAATGCCACTGTTGAATAAGCCAAGCCATTGTGGAAAAGCTGTTGTTGCTAACCCAAAGGCCATTCTCCAACCTTCTGTTCCTGATTAAGCTTATTGAAAAATGTGTGCATCAACAGTTAAATACCTGATTAACACTGACCAACAATTTTGAAGTCTTTCAGTTTCAGCGCATCATTCAATACTTCTGACCATGATACTTTAAATCAGTGACTGGGGAGCTGGATTGGGCTATCTGGTAAACTAAATAACTAAGTAATACAATTAATTACTACCCTTCATTAAAATGTCAACAGAATACAATGAACCCCTTTAAAAGCTGAACAGATGCTTGAAGACAAATCAACGCAGGGATGCGGCATAATGTTTTTCAACTGAATAGTAACAAAACTGAAGTAATAATTTTAATACAAGAATAAACACACTGCTCCAGTTATTACAGCAATATATTTTTTTGTTTTGGCCCAAACATAAAGACAATTACAAAATCAGCCTTCAATAATTTGAAGATTTTTAGGATGAAAGAAATTATGTCCCAATTATATCTCAACAAACTAATCCATGCAATTAATTTTTTTTCCAACTGATTCCTGCATCAGTGTCCACACAGGCCTGCTTAAAAAGTCAACCAGGTATTTGCACGTAATCCAGAATGCTGCTGCTTGATTCCTCCCACTAGCTCAAGGAATAGACTTCAAATTACTTTTTTTAGTTTATAAATCACTTAATGGCTTAGAACAAAAACAGGACTGGCCACAACATAGCCAGGAATAAGTTTCCCTCGAGGGCGTTTTGAGCTATTTATAGATTTTGAAAGTACATTTGAAAATTTCCAATGATGTTAAAAACATAGGAAGATATGGCTATTGTCACTCTGCAAACACATTTTAGGGAAAAAAATCCTTTAAAGCTTGAAAGAAATTCTTGCTAAACCTCATCTGTCAACAGGTTAGAGTAGGGGTCTCCAAGTTATTTTCATTTTCGTTCATATCAAGACCATTAATGTCAGCAAAGTAACTAAAGTGTCTCTGCAATCAATGAGTGCTAAATTAAATAACATTGAATATCTTTTCACTCTGATTCAGTTCAGTAGAACGCAGATAATAATTGTCTCGATTTGATTGGTACAATCAATTTAAAGGACACCACTGTTATCTTCAAGGTTATATTTATGTGGGCCTCTATTAAGCTCTGCACAATTTGGCTCCCTGGTATTGGCTTTGACACACGTGCTGCTTAAGCTGCTCTAACCACTACTTGACCTATGATAAGCGGTAGACAATATTAAATACAACGTGTTAGACAATGTTTTCTTTCAGCCTGAAGAAAGCCAGACATAAATAACTATTTTATTTTTGGAGTTATTCTACTAGAGGCAGTTTGTGCAGCATGCACCACTGCTGACAAGCATATGACAGTAATGGAGCACCAGGATGGGCAGTTCCAGATTTGTGCTGGTGGCATGTAATGTATCATAAACATCCATCCATCCATCCATCCATCCACCATCCATCCATCCATCCATCCATCCATCCTTCCATCATCCAACCAGCTTATCCTTGTGGGGTTGCGGGGGTCTGCTGGTGTCAATCTCCAGCATGCATCATAAAGTTGCTCTAAAAATAATAAAAGTTACAAGACTTACTCTATGAAAAATGTAACAGGTATTCACGCACACATTAATAGATCTGATTATGTAAGGGGTCCTTTTGTGATGTTTTCCTCCGACCTGTATCTTTCTGGTCTATAGTGGGACAGAGATTATTTGTAGTCCTCATCCCAGAGTTTTTACAAAAAAAGATTGTTGATTAAGACATTTTAAAAAGGGTTCTGTTTCTTGCTTTATTGTTTTATGTCATGGTCATGTAAAGCTAAGTGAATTGCATTTTTGCTCAAATCTGATATGCAAATAAGCTTGCCTTGTTTTGTCTTACCATCTTTGAGTGTTTTAATCCAAATACTTGACTCTGTTTATCATCATCTCAAACCCATTTTTTCTAGATATTACGCTTTGGAATGTTACGGACAATCTCTTTTGAATCCTTTACAAGATGTTTGCAGTTGTTTTGTATAGTCTTTAAGGTTGCATGCTTACAAAGCGGTGCTATTTGACAAATTATGGCCCCTTGGCAGCTCTAAAGAAACTGGTGTTATTGACAGTGAAGTGTTATGGAACGTGTTGCTCCAGATATGTGTGGGGATGAATGTCTGCTTTTGTATTAGTGCCACTTCTTGTGTTAATGCAGGTGCGAGGTTCACAGGCGGTTTGTAGGTCAGGTTCCGGCCCTGGTGCTACCTAGTTGTTTATCCCTAAACAAGTTATGGAAACAAGAATTGTCCTTTCTTGTCTAGTAAATTTTCCGATGACTAGTTATTGCTTCAGATCTTTACACAGTAATCAGGAGTGAGTTGTTATACTAAACTGAATGATCCTTGACTTAAAAACAGTTATTGGCCACAGCGTAAGGCCTCACAGAGTAAAGGCAAAACAAGGTTAGTTTGAAATGGTTAATTGGAATTACCAGAAGCCCATGTTTGTATATCAGTGCTTATGACCTGTCAAAAAAGAGCTGCCAATGATCTTACTGTTACAAATGTGACCTAACAAATTTAGATATTGTGGCTCTGATAGATTAGTTGTGTTTACGTATTTCATAGGTAATATTTAATTGCCAGTTTGGGTTTTATTTTGAAGTGTTTGTTCAAACTGTTGCTCTAGTGACATGTCAGCAACAAACCACTGCTCTTTTAATTATTTAGCCTTATGACAGGAATGTGCCTCCTTTGCAGCTTTTTGAAATGCTGCTAGCTGGAATTTAGTGTGTTCTTCAGTTTAGAAAAATCTTTGGTCAATGCTCCCCTTGCATGACAGCAGTTCATACAGTGTTTGATCCAAGTTTCAGTTTGCGCTCTTGTTTAATTGTAAAACAAAAATAAACAAATACTTACCATATAATTGAATAATTGAGATAATAAACAATTCATATTAATGTTATAAGACTCTTTAATATTGAGTGAAATTTGAGTAATTTATTTTTTATATTTTTTTCTCTTTTTTTTACTTTGCTTCTGTAGGGTGGTTGATTGTATCAATCAGAAAGCAACACTCGGTCTGAGTGTTGCTTTCTAATATTCTGATATCTAAAAGGATTAGTGGCCACAGCGAGCCAAGGATAGCTAAAATTGACAAATCCCCTTTTAAAGATGCTTTTAAATGTCTATTTAAATAGAATTCACAACAAGAAACTGTTTGAAGTTTACACTAGTTGTGGATAGATTTATAATAAATAATCCCAGATTTTGTTTTAGTTGTAGTCTATTTTTTTGTAGATCTTACAAACGTTTTAAATTTAGACCTGATGACACCACACATGGCTAAAAAATATTAAATCCTTGATGACAGACATACAGGACATTTTACAGAATTGAAAGATTGTGAAAATAGTACATATATACTCACTTTTTAATTAGATAGATCACTTTATTAAGAGAAGAAACGCAACAATCAAAACAGGACCTATTACTTTCATTGGTTATTGGCTATTAAAAAATTAATTAATTATTATTCTGTTACTGTAACAAATCTAGATAGGGTTTAGACAGTCTGGAGTTCAAATTTGTAGATGCATTACTAGACTATTTAATGTTATTACCTCTTTTGTAAAACATTTTAGATGAAAACCGTGTAATGTCTGCTGAGCTATACCATTCAGATAATCAGTTTATTAAAGCTACAACCAACTCAGTTTTTGATTGCAACCTTTATTTAGTTACAGATGGAATTGATTGTGAGAGAGAAAATCCACATGGGTGGGTGGCTGCAGCTTGTGATCCTCTGTTTGAAAACTTGATTTATGAATCACTATAGTAGGCAGGGACAGATCCCACAGAGCAGGTGGGACAGCTATCGCTCTATAAGCTCCCACTCAGAATCTTTTTTTCTACCTTGCCATGCCATTATTAAAATTCCACCCATTTGAGCAGTTGGTTTTCTTGTTTAACAAACCTGATCCCTGCTTCTATATTGATTGCGAATATACCGTTGGATTATATCAAATTTAAAATCAGTGACCACGCTTTTGTGTCTTTGTGTTTTACAAAAATCTAAGATTTAATAAAATACTTTGATTGACTGCACTATAATAGGTTATTTGAGTTTGGAAGTTGTGTGCCTCTCAATGAACAACAATAGTACTCTACATATCTCATAATTTAAAACCAAAACTAAAGAATAAAAGGTCACATCCAGGATGCAATTTATAAAACAAATACCACTCTTCTTCAGTAACATTGCCCTTAATATCAGCATTCTTAATGAAAGAAAACAACTAAGACTTCTTATTTAATTCTAAAACCATTGGATTTATGAGATTCTAACTAACCTTTCAACATCCAGGTAATTCATTCTCTTCCTATCCTACCCCAAATGGCAAAATAATATCTTTGAGCAATGTAGACAACAATAAACAAACTATTTCTGTGGAGGTGAAAGGTGAAACTGTCCCTCTTCCATCATCGCACTTTTCTTTCTACTCAGTGCTGTCCTGACCAAGCTTTTGTAGATACATTCCAAACTGTTTTAGTAGACCAGATGCACCAAATGTTGATGAAAGGGTTTAACACCTCTGACCCTTTCTGAATCCTTATTTTCTTTACCCTCTTCTTTCTTTCTTACTCGCTTGTTCTAAGACTCTTTTGTAACCCCTGTTTAAACATCACTACATATTGAACTGTTTTATTAATCTACTGATGCATTTACTGAACAACCAAACAAAACTAAGCTTTACTTGTTGCACCACAGTGTGGATTTTCCTCAGCTGGAGAATTTCAGAGTAGAAATGGACCATAGAAAAAGGGGAAACCAGCTCAACTCCCACACACAGTGTGTCACTGTTGTTCTACAAAGCATTCAGCAGAAAGGATTGTATGCAAAAGTTAATGGGACTGAATAGACAGGTTTAAAGTAGATTATGTTAAACTGCTTGTTAGTTCAAAGACAAACTGAAGTGAATGGATGGGGATTAGCAGATGTGCCAGAAACTGTGCCTCTAATGTGGACTTAATCCCCTGTCTCCTAGTCAGTTTACATTAAATAAAAGGATAAAGGTTTTTAAGGTGAATGAGAAAACAATAGTTTGAGGGGATATAAAATAGTTTAAAAGAGGTCAGTGTGACTTAAACTGTTTAATAGAAAATTGTGCCTTGGGATTTAATTTCACAGACTGACAAATCTTCTCCACGTTGTAAGGTTACTTGTGGAGTACCACATGGTTCTATACTTGGCCCAATTCTATTTACTATATACATGCTCCCTATTGGTAAAATCATCAGACAGCATGGTGTTAATTTCCACTGTTATGCTGATGATACACAACTGTATTTATTTATAAATCCTGATGAATCCAGTCAGTTTGGTAGATTACAGGCATGTCTAGATGATATAAAAATGTGGATGACTTTCTGCTCTTTAACTCTGAAAAGACAGAAGTTGTTATCTTTAGACCAGAACCTCTAAAAAAGAAATTGCTTAGTCAGCCACTTGACCTGGATAGAATCAGGTTGGAATCTGGTGACAATGTAAAGAACCTTGGTGTTATTTTTGATCAGGAAATGTCTTTCAAGTCCCATATAAAACAGGTCTGTAAGATTTCCTTCATTCACTTTAGGAATATAGCAAAAATTAGAAATATTCTCTCTAGGACAGATGGTGAAAGGCTAGTCCATGCATTTGTTACTTCAAGGCTGGACTACTGTAACTCTTTATTAGCAGGAAGTTCACAAAATGTTATTAAAAGTCTACAGTTCGTCCAAAATGCTGCAGCAAGAGTTCTGATGAAAGTTAAAAAGAGAGATCATATCTCCCCAATTTTAACTTCCCTTCATTGGCTCCCTGTCAAACTTAGAATAGATTTTAAGTTTCTTCTTTTGACATATGAAGCACTCACTAATAAAGCTCCATAGTATATCAGAGATCTGATTACTCCTTATGTCCCTAACAGAGCACTTCGCTCTCAGACTGCAGGTTTACTGGTGGTTCCTAGAATCTCTAAAAGCACAATGGGAGGCAGATCTTTTAGTTAGCTTGCTCATCTCCTATGGAACCAATTTCCAGCTTTAGTCCGTGAGGCAGACACCCTGTCTAGTTTCAAATCTAGGCTTAAAACCTTCCTGTTTGGTAAAGTTTATAGTTAGGAAGAGGTAGAGAAGACAGCCTAATCCGGTTGGGGAGGAACTCAGTCTTGACAGACGGTTCTCCTTTGCTCTACCTTTTTCATGTCTCACTCTATAGGGTTAAGTTATTTAAGTTTTTCTATAGTTATGCTGCTATAGGCTTAGACTGCTGGAGGACAATCTGACCACTTCTCTCTCTGCTACTTTCTTCCTTTGTCAAATCTACTTAGTTGCTGTTATTTCAACCTTGTTAACGTTTTGTTTTCTTTTAGTGTTCTTCTCTCCATAGTAACCACACCTGGGCTGGCGTTCTGTTAGCTGAGACAGCTTCTTGGATGAGAACATGGGCTGAGATGCTTCCAGTGACACTTTACAACTGCTGCTATAAACTCTATTATTTTAGAATCCTGTGCTTCTAATTTAGTTTTCTGTCTTTTCAAACCCCCAGTCGGTCATGGCAGATGGCTGCTTGTACTGAGCCTGGTTCTGCTGGAGGTTTCTTCCTGTTAAAGGGGAGTTTTTCCTCTCTACTGTCGCTACATGCATGCTCAGTATGAGGGATTGCTGTAAAGTCAACGACAACACAAGCCATTGTTTTGGTCTGTTGATTCCAGAGGAGTGAATGCTGCAAGTCAATGACTTGATGCAATCTGCTGGGGTTCCTTAAATTGGAAACTTTTCAAATTGATTTGTTATGATGTATCTTTGATTTTAATTGATTTTCTGTGAAGTGCCTTGAGACGACACCTGTTGTAATTTGGCGCTATATAAATAAACAGATTTTTGATTCTTGATTCTAGATGTATTGCACTTTCAGGTCATTTTGATCACATAGGATGCATTTTGACATTTGTCATTCTTCACAAAGATAAGTGGAACGCAGGATTTTTTTGAGGAGTGGGGTAGAGGGAATATGATTGTTGGAAAGTCAACAGATTTTCTACATTGACGTTTCTGCCACAAGCACAAAAGTGTCCTCAAATATGATAGAAGCTTCAAAACATTTAACTTTTTTTTTACATATAAGAAATGTGTCACCAGAAAACAAATTTTCTTTCTAATTTATATTCTGTTGTGTTTTGCGGAGAAACGCAACTTTCTCTGCAAAATATTTTGCAATTGACAAACCGCTACATTTAAAAAGTGTGGGCCACATGCTATCAATAGCAAAGACACAGTGGTTAAATGTAATCTTTTAAAAATCAAATTTACACCCCTTCCTGATAAGTTGTTTTGTTTTACTGTTACTTTAACTATGTAACAATTCCTCAGTGCTCCATACCACATGCTATCAGGTAGCAAAATAATTAAACTCCTATGCTGAGAAGGTAGACTCAGTTATATTTAGTTAATAAAGCCAGATGATTGAACGAAGGCATGGAAAGTTTGTAGAAAGTGTACGAAGACATGTCCTCTTTTTGTTTTTGATAAAACTTTAAATTTTTGTTAAAACATGGTTATACATATGAAATGTAAGAATTTTTTTTAACTTTGATGTCAAAACAATTACCTTTATTAATTTACTGTACAGTGTTTGTACATTTTATGTGACACAAATACATACAGCTTTGTAACTTGTCCTGGAAAATTCTCTGTTTTATTTTACCATTAATCATTTATAGCATAGGGCAACTTTTCAGTGTCTACAGAAAGTGTTCTGTTTTTTTATATTTTAGTTTTTCAACAGAAATCAGCTTGATAAGTAATTACAAAACCTCTGATCAGCATATATAAAGTAAAACCTCCTATAACTCAAGTTTGGTAAAATTCCTTTGTCAGCCTGTATGAACCTGCTGAAGCACAAATTGTCTCCTCAGTGAAACATGTTGGCACTTTTTTGTTGTGTTGTGTCAGCATGTCTAAAATGATTCAGAATTGTACATTAGATGAAGCACTGACCTCAGGCATCAGCTGTGGTATTTTATCGGAATGAGAAAAGGCATTTTGAAAGTCATTAACCTTTGAGACAGAGAACCATTTCAGATATTGGCAACCTCATTTGTGGCATAAACTGGAAGCTTAGCAAATGAATTGTCTACCTTCCGTCTCCGGCTCATCTGTTCCCTGAACTCTCTCACTTCTCCCTTAAAGGTTGTCACGCTTCATTTATCATCTGTTTTTCAGAGATCATTCCTTTTAACGAACACATACCACCATATTTTTCTTAAGTTTTCTCGTCACCAGCCTTTTGTTTGCTTCATTTTTCTCCTTTGTTTCACTGCTCATCCTTTGCTTGTGCCACTGGAACCATTTATCATGCACCCAGCATGAGGGCGACTCCGGTGAAGAGAAGCATCTGTGTGTGTGTCTGTACCCATTCATTTGTGTGTGTGTGTGTTTATGTTGATTGTCTATGCAGATTTGGTTGAAGAAAAATATATAATATATAGATCCAGAAGTGACCTCTTCAAAAACAGTTACTTAAAATATATTGATGGCTGCTTCCCCATGACTTACACAAACACTGAAAGTCACATACACAGTTTTGCAGCTATTGGGGGCAAATGCTGTCACAGTTTTTAAAAGGATTCCCCCATTTAGACATGCTTGAAATGACATTCTGGTTCACTGGAGTAGGAAATAGAGAAGAGGAGAGGAGGAAAACAAGACAGAAGTAAGGGCAGGCAAAACTAACAAAAAAAAATGCACAGAGTTAAAAATCTTAATAAAAACAATAAAGATATATGAAATAAAACCTTCAACATATTTATGTTATTTTTTTAGTGTGGTGATGTTATTATCAACATAATAACCAGTAAATTCAAGCAATAGTTTTTAGCATTTTTTAATATACATATACCATCTAACACTATTTCCCTGCCAATTTGGACCAATTCAAATTTTTTTTTTTCTGTGAAAATAGATAATTTAATGCGTGGGTTCTACCTGTATACTATATTTGGCCTGTAAACTATGTGACTGTTCTGCTCCAAAACATATTAAAAATCTCAAAGTCTGAAAGCTATGTCAACAGCAGACATGCACCAATCAGCACTGAATGTTATATTTCGGTTTCCATTGAAGTCCGACCTATTGGTTACAATCCTAACCTAATTGGGTTTTCTTTCTTTCTAGGGGTTAAAATAGGTCAAATGGAAGCCAATCTGTTGCAGCTCTTTGACATAGGTGGTAATTTTTAATCTAATAGAATATGATGGAACTTACACAACATGTGTATGTAGGTGTATCACTACATCCTCCTTTTTTGTTTTTTATAATCAAATGCATAGATGAACTTGCAGTGATTTATTTATAAGAGGAAAAATTTGGGAGTTTCTTAGTTTTTCTATTCATCCTAAATAAGATTAAAACTCAAATTTTTATCTATTCAACCTTTCAATTTCTGATCAGACCAAAATCTTCCAGTTTTGATCTAAATGTATTGGTGCAACCCTATATTGTACTTCTCATTGAATGTGCAAATTATGACTAGAATTTTATTGAAACTGTGTGGAAACTTGTAATCCACCGATGTCCCCATTCTTTTTCTTCACTAACAAAGATAAAGTCTAAAGAAGATATACATATTTTTTGATTAAAAAATTGTTTTTTAATCAAAACTTTAGACATATTAGCACTCAGTTAAATAGCTTCTCAAATAATGATGGTTCAGACGTGGGAAGATTTTTATGCTGAAAGGAAAGTGTTCCCTTAGAAAAAACCTACACACATTTATATACACACAGAGGTTTGTAAGCAGTACATGCCTTAAAGGCAAGAGGATAGCTCTGGAAAGGAAATGGTCTATTAGAGTGTCTCAGCCCATTTATTTATTAGTATAAAAGCCTCAGGCCAGGGTGATGTAATCTCTAACAGCTCCTTTAAAGTGTCTCTGTCAGCCACCTGAACAGCTCACCACTGCAAGAAAAGGCGTTCAACAGTTTTTATTATTATTATTTCTAAATATACATTTTAAAATGTTAAAAAAATAAAACTTTGCTCTCTTTGGAAAACAGTGAAAAATCTATTTTACCGACAGATGGGGGCTCAGAGTTTTCAGTCACACAACCATTAGTACAGTTTTGATTTTTTGCATTTGAAATAGTTTTAAAAGGGTTGACAGTAAGGGTGCATTCCCTTTGTATATAGTAGGCTTTCCCTATTCCCCAGTTGGAAATATAACACTAGATATTCCATGAAGTTGTCATTTTTATTTTAAAAAAACATTTAGATTGTAGGCCTGCTGAGTAAACATCCTATTGAGAGTAATGGTTTGTGTCTACAATTCACTATACAATTTTTTTTCTGTATTCTATAGATGAGTTAAATATTACTGTTCTCTTGGATTGCTACTGGTGATTAGCAAATCCACAATCAAATACCTTTGTTTTTCCTAAATAGAATTTTTTTAACCTACATCAAGAGCAACATCAGGCAACACATTCACATTAGGATGTAAAATCATCCAACAAAAAACATAGATATGTAAAGGCACCTTTTAGGTTTTGCTCTATCATGTTTCTTAGAATTACGACTAATTTATACCTATTTAATATTTTATCACCCTTGCTCACTTTGATTTCATTCCTATAGAAGTACACATTTGTACTAATGTATTTAACAATTATACTATTCTGTTTAAGGAATGTGCAGGATTATATTTTTATTAGTTGTGGAATTAATTACATAATATGTTAATTATGTGTAATTATTCGAGAAGGAACAAGCTAAGCCCTTTAAAATTGCCTTAATTAATGACTATCCAGCCGTTGCGTGGCTCAATGTTGGAGTGGACACACCATATAGAGGCTAAACTCCTCAGTGGTCCAATGTTTGGGTCCTTCTCTCTCTGCCCTCCTACTTGACTTTCCATTGAGCATTAGTGCTACAAAATAAATAAGTAAAATTAAAAACTTTCCGACAAACAACTGTGATTTGAGACTGATAAGTCGCATTTCTTGTGGTCAGCACAAAACTTCGCTAACTAATTTTTTAACTATATAAAGGAGTTCAAGTAATAATCGTCTGAAAATTTAGTGGAGTCCAGAGAGTTGGTACTGATTAGTGGTATTGTGTTGGAGCAGTGATGTGATCTTATCCACATCACTTGCTTGAAAATAAATCAACAAACCTTTGGGTTGGGCTGCATTTTGTTTGCAATGGATGCTGCATCATGTTCTTCGGTTAAGGAAGTATCAGCCTCTACGCTATACTGCAATATAACAACTGAGTCTCTTTTGTCCGAGGTTTCTTAAGATCTGTTGTTTTGCAGAAGGCTGTACATCGTCCGTCCTGCCTCAGCTTAGATAGTAAGAGTTACATTTCCCTATGGAATTTTAGTGTTTTTATTTTTCCTGATTTAAGACAATATGTTTTTTTTTAATGACTTTGTGTTTGAATCTCTTAAATTGACAGTTGTTCTTATTTTATTTTATCTATTTTAATATTAGCTCTTGGGTGGAACAGTACCGTGAGTATATAATTTAATTTCGTTCCACCTCATGTACCATCATGTATGTTGAATGACAATAAAGTCTCCTTGAATCCTTGAATCCCCTCCTGTTCTTGACACTGAAATATAGTGATGATGACTGATCGAAACAAAATTACTCTGAGCAACCTCCTGCTCATAGCTATTGTATTTAGGAGGCATATAACAACATTTCCTGGTTAGACAAAGAATAAATAAATAATAAATACATGAATTAAAAAAAAGAAAAATCATGAAGTTGGATATTAAATTTACCAGAACAACAAAATTATACCATTTGCAATTAAGAAGAAAAATGACTGGTATGAACCCCCTGTTTGCTATTAAGTCATTACTCCAACCTCGTCACTGCTTAGGCACTTTGCATTATCAATATTAGTATTATTTATTAGCTCAGACGGTGCAGACAGGCATTATTTAAGACTGAAGCGGAGTCTGCAAACATTTAAAGCCTTAGAATCCCTCAAATCTCAAAGCTTGTTTTCAGAATCCTCCATACCCTTCGAACTTTTTTTTTTCTCCTAAACCCCATCTTGCTTATGTCTGCTCCCTGCCCCCGTTTTCCTTCCATTCCTGTGTGTGTGAATATGTTTGTGTGGGTGTGGGTGTGTAAGTGTGTGTGAGTGGGTCAGCCCTCCCTGCAAGGAGAGTAAAGTTAACTCCCCTCTTTTTTGCCTCTCTCTCTGTCTCTCTCTCTCTCTCTCTCTCTCTCTCTCTCTCTCTCTCTCTCTCAGCTGGCCTAACTGCTACTGCCAGACCAGGTTGGAGGACAATCAGCACCAGCGGCTGCTGCCATTGCTGGTGTCTTTGTCTGGTGTGCGCTTTCTCACGTTGCAACGGACCCACACACTCACGCATTGGCTTGCATGCTTGATACTCCCCCAACATCCTGCTCTACCTCCCTCTCTGACACATACTACACACACTCACTCAGAGGGGGAGCCAGTGGTTGTGCGCAGCAGGACCTGGCGTGTGGAGAGAGCTGCAGAACAGAGCACATAGGAAAAGTGAGGACCACAAGAAGGAGAATTGTACCATGTCAGGGGAGGGAGAACAGCCGAGGGGCTGCCTCTCTCTCTGTCTCTGGAGCCGGAGTCCTCTGTTATTGCTTGGACTGTTTTCCCTCCAACAACATGCCTGCGGTGAGTTACAGTAAACTTTCTTCACTTATTACTACCCTCATCACTTTGGCTGCCTTTACCTTGGCTGCACATTGATGTTGTGCTGCTGCAACACTTACGCTGTTATGTGTTGCTGCTTAGATTTGTTAACTTGTATTTAGATTTTCTCAAGTTTGGACTTGGACAGTGTCTGTGTTCTGCAAATGACCTGAGATGATGGCAACTTTGATCAAACATCTTAAATTTGTAACATTTTTTATACGGATAATTCAAACAGTTCAGACAGTTATTCAGAAGGAGTCTTAGCAGAATTATGTTTTCAGTATTTGTTACACTATATTTCCATCTTGCATTTATTATGCATTTTAAAAGTAAAATCCTTTAGGTATCTTCCTATAAATATGTACATTGTAAAAAACAAAAAAAACATGACGGTTTTAACATGTACTTAAAAACTATTTGTACCTTGTTTTTGTTATTGCACTTATTTTTTAATTAACAATAAGTAAAATCATGAAATCATATAAAGTATATATGATTTCATATGCTCTTAAAATGCTTTGACAGTACAATTTTAAAGCTGTTAAATTAGACTTCTATTTATTCAGTTTTCTTTATAAATGAAGCTCATGCGACCCTAACCTTGATTTTCATTGAGAATTTGTGGAGAATCGGATGACGGCAAAACAGGCCTCCTTCCCCACAGATTTGGTGCTCATTCCAAAAACGTATCAATTAATATAATGGTTTTATTTTCAAATAATACCAATTAATATTTAGAGATATAAAAACCTTTGACAAACCATAATTATTAAATTTTTATATTGATGCAGGTCTCCTTTCAGAAACAATCATTAAATGAAAATAATTTCATGTTTAGGTTAAATATTTTAAGCCTTACTATATATTGCTGTTTTACTTAAGGAGATTGAGGTTTATTTTATTCAGGAGCTTATTATAAACCAGTAAAAGCTCATCCCTTACTTTTGTAAATGCTGAGATTGCCTTGTGCTCATGCTATCCATCTCTCGTGTCTGTCTTTCCTGTCATTGTAACTTGCTGGTTTTCCTCTGTAGTCAAAACCCCTCCCCCAGAGCATTTTTGAGATGCTACAGTAACCAACTCTGGTATCAGTAGTTTTGAAGGATCTTATGTAGTATTTGAAGGTTACACACCTGGCAGAGAAGGATTGTTTTAATCCAACATCGACCATTCTTTCTAAAAAGTCACATTACAACTGCCAGGGGGTAAATACGTTATATCTGACATCTGGATTTATATTTACTGAAGAAAATATGTTAAATCTATTGATGAGGAGGTTCTGCTAACCATGTATATTCTAATGTTTAAAAAAAATTGAGTTAAAATTAATTCAGTTTATTAAGAATTCTACTAATATTGCACTAAATCTGCTTTTCTATTTATTTATTTTTTGCTTAAACCCAGTTTGTATCAATTAAAATGGCTCATAATAACTAATGAATAACTGATGGTTCAATCAATTACCTTTGTCTTAAAAGCATTAGATAAAAATAGCATTAATTATATATTGTACTTCAAGCTATCTTTTTCAAAAAACAGAAAACTTCCGCATTTTATTTTGGTGTTAATACATTACTGTATTGTATGTCATATGAAAAACGTATTATTGATGTATGACATATGGGACACTAACAATCATAGCAACACAGCAAAGGTGTTTCCCCTCAAATTGACTAAATCTTTTGTGATGTCAGCATAAATAAAATATTCCCTTTATTTGACTTATTTGAATTTCACCTTCCTTCCCACAACTTTAAAATTACTGTATTTTTTGTTGTTACAAATATGCCCAACTGATGGTGGGATAATATCACAGATTACAATTAAAGTGTGTGTTTTATACCATTTATGAAGTGTAGTGAGATTTTTTAAAGACGTCAGTCTTTTCACTGAGGTTTTTTGAATGTGCAGTTATCTTGAGCTTAATTTAAAACCATTTGGTTTAGAGTTGCAACAGTCCTGCGTGTTTATTTGCACATACATGACTGGTCTGGAAAACAGTATCATTCAGTGGTTGGCACACAGATGACGGATTGTTCTGACAACACGTTCTGCTGTGACTGCAAAGGCCAATATTTGTTCTAAAGAAAGAAAGACAGAAAGAAACAAAGAAAAAAGAAACAAAGTTATAGTAGGTGCTTTATTTTCTCTCATATATATATTTCATATACATTTTCACACACACATATTGTGAAAGATTTCATGGATTTCTAACAAGCTGAATTGTGGTAGAGTCAGCTAGTTGTTTCGCATTTGAAAACAAGCTGCTGAAAGCTTCTGTGTTGTGTCTTTCAAAGGGGAACAGTTTACTCTTTGGAAATTTTGACATTCTCTATGGAGCAAACAAATAAAGAATGCCACGTTCATTGCTTTACAAGTGGAGTTGGGAGCACCCTATACTTCACACATTTTATAAATCAGACACATGCACATATTTTCTGACCTTCCACCTACACCGGGCTGTAGCCCTCAATGTGAGTTCTGGGAAGTGAAGTGAGAGCGTGATAGCTTACATTTCATTGTCCTTGGTGGGAATAAGCACTACTGTATCACTTTTCACAGTCAAAGTCCCCGGCCAGTTGCTTTGCTTTTGTCACTGCTTTCTAACAAGCCTGTTACACATTGTAGGAATAATTACTCCGTTTTAAGAGAATAAAACAGTTATTAGACTTATTTGCTCCATGCAAAGCTATCAATGTTGCTGAAATTGTTATGTACGTCAAGGCTTTTGTAGTTTTTTTTCCCTCAAAATTAATTGAAGAACGTGTTCATTGTCCTTGTTTTTCGAATTTTTCAAAACACAAGGAAGAGGTTATCGTCCTTGGAAAAAAACTGACTGGAACATTTTTGCAAAGGAATTTTATCTTATTATTTTTTGTAAAAGGCTTTGTGCCTAAAATCTAAGTCTTTGTACAACTTTTTGCTTGCGCTTTCATTCTCCTCGATCTGGAAGTATCTTTTTGTTTTTTTGCCAAGAAGCATTTGTTTAATTGGTGAACACTGATATCTGTCGGAACTACTAATGTAAAGGCTTTAGAGCTAAGAGGTAAAGTGATTGTGAAATGTATATAAGATGTACTACAGTAGACTCACACCTTAGCTTTAACATGCTGTAGTCAGCTGCTGGATGAAATTACCAAAATTAGGACTAGAAGAAATTCATACACATTGAGTTTGACATACAAAGGTAAGTCTTAAGGTGTACTTGGGTCTAATGCAGGATGTTTCCCATAAAATGTCAATGGTTGATATAAACATTTAAGGAATAGTTCCTTTCAGATGACCTCTACAATGTTCAGTTAGTGGAAGTGTGGTGAATTTGAGACTGAAGGGTATTATATCCTGTAATGGATACAGATCAGGTAACTTCTAGCGCAATCAGATTACCAGTCTGGCACTGAACTTCTTAAGATGCATCTGGAGCTGAGGAAATATAGAGTATGTGTGGATGTCTGTGTATGCAAGTCAGAGAGAGGTAGAGTGTGAACATTTTTTTTAAGGTATGCCAGTCTGATGGAGAAATTAACAGTGTGACTGTTCAGTGCCCGTGAAAAACTTGAAAGTGACGGATGGGGTGCAGGTTCTTTGAAAGTTTTTTGTTTTTCATGGGAGATACGGGGGAAAAAATGTACCCTCTGGCCTGGTTGCCAAATATCAGTTTAAGTCAATAATACTTCATTGAATGAGATAAAAGATGGTCAAAGAAATATTGGAACTTGGCCAATTGATTAATCATTATTCAAAGCTAAAGTAAATTGTAATTAAGTCAACGAGTAATGCTTGTTTTAATATAGTTGATAACCAACATACAAATTACCTTTGTTCATTATCCCAAAGCTATCCTATTGACCTGATATAATTGGATTGGCTGATGTAGTTGTAAAGCATAATACAATCTGTCTATATAATGTTGGTTCAACAGGTTTGGGGTCTACTTTGAGTTTCAGCCTTAGGACACCTTTATGTTTGAATTGATTTAAAGTATTGAAAAGAGAGGCACAACACATATTTTTATGATTGGTGTTTGTTGATTAACATTTTAAAGGTTACATTTGCTACTAACTTAAAATTTTGAACTGTATTCAAAATAATTATTTCAGAAACCTTAGTTATATGGATGTTTAAATGAGCTTAAGTCCAGATTGTGCTGCCCGCACATCATGGTAAACATAATGAAGTGATAGACAGATAACAGGTGAGGAGGAGGAAGGGCATAGCTGGCTGCCACAATTGTAGCACATAGGGCTTAGAGCTTTCCATGCAGTCATGCTCCCTCATTTTGCTCCTCTCCTTTTTTCCTTAGTTGCTGTATGAGTGTTTACCATATAGTTGATATAGAGTTGAGAAGTGACAAACAATACCTATGAAACTTCAAAATAAATAATCAGTTTCTCATGACAACACCAAGCTTTGGGTGCTTCTATTATATTATTTATTAAGAAAAAAAAGCTACCCAAATTAACTTGGAACTAAGGTTATTCACAAAAAACGGAAATGAACAGGAGGAAAATTACATCCAGCAGAACTAAAGAATCTAGGACAACATCTAAAGCAGCACAGGCCGCACTATAGTTAATTAAGGTCAGTGTTCACAACTCAACACCCAGATAGCATAAGGATTTAAAATTGTGCTTGTGGGAGAATTTCAAGGCAAATACCACTATAGACCAAAAACAACTGAAATCTTTGTCTCACATTTGTAAAAACATACGCAAATGATCCTAAAGCTCTGGACGCCCTTTTCTGTATTTTTTTGTTTTTGTTTTTTTAGGAATATTTCTATTTTGCAATATATAGATTAAAGTCAGCCAATATTTAGAAACAAAGAATATCATACAACATAATGGTCCACGATAGCTTTGCAGCAACATGATTTAAAAACCAGCTTTTTGCAGTACTTGATTCAAGCATGTATTCTGCCCCTCAGTTTATTACCTTAAGCAAATGGCTGAATCACCTCCTTCTCCGTGGAAAAATTCTCAGTAAAAGTTGCAGGATACTAAATCTTGAGGCCTGGATTAAAATACCCATAGTCTAAACCACACCAACAGGTCCAGTTTTGAATGGTTTAAAAAATGGTAATAGGTTTGTTAGGGAATACATTTTTTATTTAAGGCCAGGTTGATTTGGAAACCTTCCCTTTAAATCAGTGTAGAGATTAACTAAGTGTAGCAATAAACACTTTTTCATAGAACTGTATTAAGAATACAGAGCAGTGTACCTTTAGAAGATGGGTTGGGTACTGCTGCCATCAATGGATCTATAATCATTACATTATTGTTAACTTTTGTTATGTTTTTTAAGCTTACTGAAAGTTTAACTTCTACTAAAAATAAAAAGGGACAGTCTGAACATATAAAAGAAGAAAAGAGAAAAAGGAGAGAGGGCTACGAAACCAGAAATCAATTCACCCTTTAATTCAGGGTAATTTGTGCACATCAAGAGTAACTCTTTTAACCAAATGGCTTTGCAATAGACACAATCATCATACGCTGTGATAGGTACCTAATGGGTGTCCTGATGGAAATGGATGTTGAGTGTGCCTGCTTATTTGTGCGCAGGTTTTCAGCTGGCAGCATGTTTGGCCAGTGAGATAGTTAAGAGAAGGCCTGGAGCCACTGAAGGGTGATATGTGACCAAGTCAACTGGAGGCTAATCAGGCATAAGAGACGGTCAAATGCATACAGCAGTAAACAGACATAAACTAACACAGTTACTGTTCAGCACATGAATACACTATAAAATCCACATTCATTTTACCATCAACAGTAAAATTAGAAATATGATTATGTCCTTCTAAAAGCCACATACACACATCCGAACACACGCAACCTTACAAACTGGATGGAAAGTAATTGCTTGAGTCACTGCAGATGACTGAGACATCACAGACCAGAGCGTTTGGAAATAAACACATCAGCTTTCCTTCTGCAAAGAGATTCTCTCACTGTTCCAGTGGCATACATACTAACCAGCACAAGGATTTCTAACTTTTTACACTCAGCAGGAGATGGTTGAACTCAGACTTGGCTGTTTTTTGACTTGGTGAGAACTTTAACTGTCTCACAGATCGCCTCATATTATTATAAATAGGGCTTCAAAATTGACTTACAAATACAGGTATTGAAGCTAGAAAGAAAATAGAACTATCCACTCTTGATTGGCATACTTGAAATCTAACCTCTTTCAAACATCTATTTTTTTTATTTCTCATCTGTCGAAATAATTGTTACAGATGCCTTGAAATTTCTTCAGATACAACTCTGCATCTCTAAACTGTTCAGCCTTTTCCTTAGTTTTTGTTTTTTAGTAATTTAAAAAATATGGATCCTAATGTGTAACATGCCAGTTAAGGCCTGTATTAAGTATTGACATTTGTATAATTACTTTGACCATTGCATAGTTTCTAACATGGTGTGACCTTTCTGTTTTGTCAGTTAATACATATTTGCAATTGTCTTCACTTTTTGTCCAGCTGTACATTTATCTGTAAAAGAATTATACAAAATTGTTGGAAAATGTGTTATAACCTTGATTGTTAGCAACAAAAATTGTTTTGTGTTTAATACACACTTGAATGTTGCCAAAACATTTTCTGTCATGATGCTAATCACACACGTTGACAACGAATTATTGCTTTCTTAAAGGGGTTAAAAAATAAGTTAGGGGCTAATTGTTTGAGTTATTTTTTGTGTTGGTTGTTGGTAAATGATGGCATGATATAATTGTACTGTTGTTGTCTATCTATTGGTATATGCAAGTTATATACAGCCTTGTTGTGAGCTTTTCTCCCCAAAAATAAATACTTTAAATTAAAAGACTTTATTTGCTGTTGACATGACTACAACACCAAATCCATCCATCCATCCATCCACACATGGGAACAACACCGTATAGTTAATTTAGTGGGATCGTAAGGAAGGAAATGTCTTTACTGCTTTGTATTCTGGGTGTCCTGCCAGTGGAATGCACCTGGAGAACCTCTTAAGAGCCGTTTTCAAGAGATATCCTGATCAGATTCCTGAACCAGGTCCGTCAACTATTTTCTTTTGATTTGGAGGAGGTGTGAGTCCACTCCAACTCTCTAGATTCACCCTTGTTTCTAAGGACGAATGTATCTTTTCTATGGAAAAAACTCATTTCATGTGATCATGTACACTTTGGTCATGATCTAGCCTTCATTCCCATAAGTCAGTGTTGGAAAATACAAAGACTTAAAATAAGATAAGATAAGATAAGATAGACTTTATTGATCCCGAAGGATCCCGTGTTTAAGACAAGCTCTTTTTTTTTTACCACAATAGACCAAATAGTTTGCTATGGATAACACTACAGCATCATCAATCTTTCTCCTGCCTCATCATAGTATCATTTGTGAACAGGACAAAAACATTACCGTCTTCTTGTAGTTTAGACAAAGACTAATTTCTTACCAGAATGTGGCAGCCCATCTTTTTCCTATTAAGAACAATGGCCTCAAACTTAGAGGAGCTGACTCCTATTCAGGCTGTGTATTCCTCTGCTCTGAGTGCATGCTAAATCCCATGCTTAACCAAACTCCCATGACCCTGACAACAAAGGTAAAGTTCAGATCTCCTATTCTTAATGAGGAGACGAGCAATTCTGCTCCTTCTGAACATGGTGTTGGACAGTCAGAACCTCCTTTTCAATACCCTAAATTCCCCAAGGGAGGCTTAGAAGTGGGATCACATAGTAATTTAAACAAAGTTTCTGGTCTGTTTTCTTAGCCCTAATCAACCTCTTCAGTAAAGAAGTGTTTCACTTTAAGAGCTCTGCTGTGTGCATCTAGGAGTAAATTTATCCACTTCTAGTGACCTGCCAGTTTGTAGATTTTAAATTATCTCATTCAATAGTTTTGTCAATGCTGCTTGTAAAACAACAGTTTATAAAATCAGACCCTTTTCTGGATATTTATTAAATATACAAATTGCGGATTATCTCTAAGTTGTTTTTTTTTTCAGTCATTGTTTATTTCAATATACTCAAATAAGTTGGTAATGTTTGTTTCAGTGTACAACTAGAACCAATATATTCATGAATTTGCCACTTAATGTGACCCATGTGAATAATCAAATAATCTGTGTCATTTGAAATAAGCTTTGCAGTGCATTTCTTTTGAACAAAGTTTAAAGCAACGCTAAGTAACGTTTCAACTTTCAGAACAGTTTTTCATAACTTTAGTGATTATACGTCGACTTACAGCTCGTTGACTAACACCTCTGTCATGGACCGGGTGGGTGGGTGGGGTAGTCCTTTTTGTCTTTAACAGGCAGTAAGCAATTTTGAGGAGGGTGGCAGGTGCTCGGCCACACAAAACAACTACAAATGTGCTGACTGCTTTACAGAAATCATCACTTACCCCGTTTCTTATTTTCAACATCGTCATATTCAGAACTGAAAACACTTTCTCATTTAACCGGCACTGTTCACTTTAAAATGTCACTTTAAAATGTCGCTGAAATGGTTCACTTTAATGTTTCACTTTAATGTTTCACTTTAAAATGTCAATTAATATGTCACTTGCACTCCGTATTTGATTGCTGCTATGTCCGAAGTACTATATTGTAGATTCTGGCTCAATATTGTA
>JAVLVB010000003.1:1662348-1702008 GCA_032876305.1 Orestias chungarensis
CCCTCCGGTCTTGACGTCATTTATGGGTATAAAGTTAATGTTACATCTCATGATGTATGCAGAGGACCAGCTGCTCCACATTAAGGTCTACATTTAATTTGGGTTGCAAAGCCTTGAACTTTTACGTTTCTTCAATTATTTGAGAGGAATTAAACAAGCAGACAGTCAGCCATTTCATGTTTTGTTGCCTTAAATTAAATAATGAGAAGATGATTTGGAAGTGGGAATTTAACATCATGAGTGACAGGCATGTAGATATATGTGTATATAGATCGATATAAATACAGTGGCGGCTGAAAAAAACAGATGGGGATAGGGGTGATGGCCAATACATGAACAATAATCACATATCCTAAGTTAATTGTGTATATAATTTTGGTACAAAAAGCTTCAGCTGTTGAGCAGCTGGAGCGACAGAAAGATCAGCAGCAGTTTTTTTTTAGGTGGGTGAGTAACTGTGGGTTATTGGGTGTGAGTGAATGTGTGTGCATTTTTATTCATGTAAAATGGTTATTTGTTGAAAAATAGTTCCTAAATTGTGTTTTACATTTGGAATATTGATAATTAAAATCCAAATTACATTCATAAATCTAACTTTCTCTATGCTTATTATGTACTTAATTATATTTCAATGTTTAGAGACTCCAATTGCAATTTATTGTTTGAGAAACAAATGTATTGTCGTAGTCTATGGACCCCCTAAAATAACCTTGGCCACCCCCCAACAATAAAAGTCTAGCTCCGCCACTGCGGGTGGATCTGCATAAGGTGCCCTAACTGTGCCGCGGTGCCCAAGCGTGCCCTGCTTCTAATGGCTAAGCTGCTCCAGAGGCCACTAGAGTCCCGATTACCCAGAGAGTAAAAAACTGGTTGGGTTAGAAGGTTCTGCAGTTGTATTAGTTTGTACACGGTGTTTTTTGTTTTTTTGTTTTTTGTTTTTGTAGGATGACTAGACTGTCCAAGTAAAGTAAAAAACGAGCATCCTCTTTGTCATCCAAATTTGCTCACTCCTCTCACAAGTTATGGTGAGTTATAAGTGGGGTGCGCGCTATAGGGAGCCACGCTGGAGAAGCGCAGAAGCGATCGCGTCTCCATTTTCTGTATTTAACAGCGTCTTTTAATGCACAATATGATTATCTAACCGATTAGTTTCAGCCGGTCCTTTGCGAATAATTCGATGACAGGCTGAAAGAAAGCTACTTTATGCATACCCCCAGAAAGTAACATTACTGACGTTGGCTTCCGATTCTGGAAATAACTAAAGGGTTGATTTTTGCTACCTTCAGCACTTGTAATCGGCTCTATATTTAAAAAATAAATAAATACAAAACAGACACTTCAAACCTAAACTAGATTATTCTAAACTATGTTTAGAATACTTCAAACACGGCTTTTGATTTGTGAACCCTTTCATTGATCTGTGAAACTTAACTAAAGGCACAATCTCAGCCCTTTTTTAATATCTGCATCACATTAGAACTGCCCCAGCTCCAAAACTACAAAACACAGACACATCAAACCTGGTCTGGGTTATTCTAAAACTATAATAAAATAATCCAGTTTAGGTTGGAAGTGTCTATGTTTTGTAGTGTTTTATCTAAAGCCGATTAGAAGTCTAGTCTGGAGGTAGCGAACAATTATTTTAATAATTTCTTGAATAAGAAGCCAACTTCAGCTTCGTCAGAAAGTAGGTAGTTGCATCCCTATGCTATGGGAAAGAAAAGTACATCCGTTGTTTTTTTTAGTTATTTATTTATTTTTTGTTGTTGCTGTTGTTACTTCATGTTTACCTTGCCATGAGAAAAGTGCATTAGATATGAGATATGAGGTGTTTATCACTTTTTGTTCCTATTTGATTTCACAAAAACTATGCAATATACAAATTCATAATTTCGGAATATTGCAGTATAAACACAACAATAATAGAAGAATTTGAGTTTCGATTTTCTAAACCTCTCATTTATTTACACAAAAATTAAATAGTCCAACGTATGCTAATATGCATACAAATTATATAACTTAGACAGCAGGGTGCATAGAGCAAAACAATCTTATTCTATTTTAGAAATATCTAATTGCTTAAAAACACGCAAAATCCATGCATAAAGAACCGAGGACCTTCTTGCTCCAAGGCAACAGTGCTGCTCATTGCCCAGAGTGTAACCCTCGTGAAGATTAATCTGTTTCACAAAAAAAAAAAGAAGATGCCTTTGGGGTGCAATCTGTGTGGACTTCTATTTTCTCTCTCTATTTGTTTTCCTTTTAGGGATCGCGCGTTATTTAATATTTTCCTGCTGTGACTGTTTAAGAAGTTTAATGAAGTTTCAACATCCCCCTAATAAAGTGATTCACTTCTCCACACGCCTGATGCACAGTTTGTGGCAGCCGCATATTAATGAGTCACTCAGACGTGCCTTCTTTTGTTGAAAAAAAGGAAAGAAAACCAGCATGCCTCATTATAACCCATCAGTGGTGCTGAGTACACAGCATGTAGAACAGTGACACCATGAGCACTTTCTCAGTTCCCCTTCCCTTCTGGCTCGTTTTATCTGATTTTATTAAACTAAGATTAGATAAGATAAGATAGACTTTAATGATCCCGGAGGAAATTGTTTTGCCAGGGTTACAGAGTATCAAATAACAATTAACACGACACACTCATCTCACATACAACACAGTACAGTACACAATCAACATATAACAATAACCACACTACTATTTATTCCTCCTGTAGATGGAAGAGGAATTGTACAGTTTGATTGCCATAGGTAAGAAAGACCTCCTATGGCGTTCTGTGGTGACTCCCGGTGGTCTCAGTCTTCGGCTGCAGGTGCTCTGACAGGCCGTCAGCGTGGCATGTAGGGGGTGGGAGGTGTTGTCCTATTTCTACAATTTAATACTTGAAACTGTCTAGTCATAATGCTGTTCAAGATGCAACACTTAGGTTTTTCCAATGGCTCTTTCCAAATAAACCACACAACGCGCAACAAAGTTTCAGCATTGCTTATAAATATAATTTATTAATTGTCTTAAAAATTCTTTATTACACTTTATACAGAAAAAAAAACTAATTAGAGGAGATAGAGAGGCTAGCAGTCAGCAATATTAAGCAAGACTCTTGAAGCGTGCCAGGGTTAGCTAAAATGGACCGATACTATCCCATACCAATCAAATAAAAAAAACTCATGATGATAAAGTAAAACACAAAATTACAAAGACAATTCAAGTTACAGACTTCTATAATGATAACCAATGTTTGCATAGTAGACACTGCTTTTACAAAACAGGAAAAACTCGAAAGACCCCTTAAAACATAAAAACTAGTATCTAATCATACTGCTCTTTTTAAATTCTGAAATATAGCCAAATATAGCCAGCAGTACACAACTGTACAGTTTGTAGATAAAAAATATTTTTACATATTTTGCTATCTTTACACTAGTTTCTTTGTTTTCACAACATTGAGGACCATTCAAAGGAGCTCTGTATGTACCCTTCTGGAAAGAATACAGACTTTTTTACAACACATACATGAATGCTCTTTTTGCTGGAAAGCTATAAACACAGAAACAAATATGCTTCTTAAAAATAGTAGTTTTGTTATTTCAAATGTCTTAAGTCATTCTAAAAACAGATTTTGTATTTTTCCCCATACAGTTTTAAAGATCAAGCTGTGAAAAATATGTTTCCATGTTTTCTATTTCCTCTCAAACAAACAAAAACAAGGAATTGATGGGTTAGGCGTTTACTGTTATAACATTTCCTAACCTTTTGCCTTTAATTTCCTCATACCTAATTAGATTATCCATATAATTATCTGCCATTAACACAATACCTTATACAAGTTATTATACACCTTCAGCTTTTTCACATTTTGTCACACAACATTTTTGAGAAAACCAAATATTGCAGAATTGTGAAGGGGAAGCAAAATGCAACGTGGTTCAGAAAGATGGTATTATTATAAATATACATGTATAGACAGTCTATTTACTCAGCCACCTTTACTTATTTACCCTAAACATCTAGTGAAACTGTTTTGCATCAGAAAACATGTACTTAGTAAACAGATATCACCTGTGTTGAGTATAATCTTAATATGAATCCAAATACTTAGAATGGTTCAGTCAGAGTCCAGAAATATGTCTCATCAACAATCTGAGGCAAAATGATTACAGATTCAGATTTTCACAGCGCCATCCAATCTGACCAAATATTTTACACTACTGGCAGCTAACCGCATAAACGAGTAATTCTAAAAGGTTTTGGGTTGGGGGGATAGATTTAAACACTGCACCTTTCAGGTTTTACCTTACACATTGTGCATTACTATGTGTTGGTATGTAACAAACAAATCACAGCAAAGCATACTAAAGTGTGTGCTTGTTTCATGACAAAGTGTGAATATTTCAAGGGGTACAAATCCTTTGCAAGGCACTGTATATGTTCTAAAAACAAATATTCAGAGGTTTCTTCAGCATCTACAATTGGCAATCCATCATTGCAGGAGGTCTGAATATTAATATTGTAACATTTTAAACAAAATCAAAATATGATAACTTATATATGGCATTTCTCCATTACGCGTTATGAATATTTAATCTTCAAATCAATTTAGCTGAATATGCATGATATTTAAATGATAAACATCCTCAGGGGCATCAGAGGTTTTCTCATAAAACACAGAGCTGAAATTCTTCATTTACATAAAACTGCTGATTTAAGTCAAACTAAACTTCAGTTTAGTAGATTATAACTCCTTTAAATGAAATGTGTTGTGCTGGATTGTTAAATGCTTACAGATAACAGGGGGAAATGGATAAATGATTCCAATCCATGTTATTAAAAACAAATGATAACATTAAGACAAGCACATTTTTATGCAACTATTCATAATTAAACAACAATATAACCATGTATTTTACACCTCAACGATGACAAAGATAAGGAAAAGTTACTTTTTAACGCTGTAATTCTTTCAAGGCCACTAGATGGTGCCAGTGACCAGCAAAGTCACATACGGATCATTTAACTGACATCCCGTGAAGCTGGCGATAAATAAAATACTGCAACATAACACTGTTTGGTTTATAACTGGGTTTAAAAAATACTCTTGTGTCACTTAATTTACAGAGTCAGGCCCCTTCCAGAAACAAGCCTGAACAGTGTGGCAGAAAGCTTACAGGGCTAGGTTTTTAGTTTAAAAAAATGTAAGCTCTAATGCTGCAGATAGCATGACAGCACTTAATTTAGTTGTAAGAAAATCCTTAGATGGACTGAAATATAAAATACCAAAGCATGTGAGAAGTAGTCATACTCGCTCATTCTCATCAGATTCCCGCAGCTAACAAAAGCAATAATATGTATATATTTTACTTGCACCAGTTTGGAGAAGAAACTTATCAAACAAAATGATCTTGTCTCTGCTTTTCTCCTGGCCCAGAATATTTTAAATCATTGAAATTATTAAAAAAGAAGCACCTCAGACTTCGGTATTCCTCTACAACAAACTTGAAACAAAAAAAGAAACCGTTTACTCAGACTTGTTTCTGGTCGGGACTCTTGGTTGAAAAATACTGTGTCAGAAAATCTTCAGCAGAAAATGAGCCACGCATATAGACAGCATGATACATTGAATGTTTCCTAAGAGACAATATAGAGCGACAAACTATACCGATAAAGAAAAGGCTCTCCTTTCTGCTCTCATTACCTGCTTTCATACAAATGGTCACCATCACTTTGTGTTGATGTCTTCCCTCTGTTCTGTAATTAGTTTAGTTGCTCTCTGTGTTTCTTTCATCTTTGTGAAGAGTCTACCTGCATCTCTGCTCCTTGTCAATCTACAATTCCTTGCTCGTCTATAATTTATCTAAAGTTGATCTTTGCTTCCTTTATGCTTTTGTTGCCTTCCTATACATGGTTTCAAGGTCACTATCTATTTTTCCATCACTTTCTTTTTTGTTCTCTCTGTTCATCATACCAGCAAAAAGGTAACTGATGCTGCTTTTTTCTTAGCCGTGTATGTCTCTTCATCCCTGACCCATTGGTTTGTGTCAACGTCTCCCAAATACTTTCACACTGATACACATCAAGGCTGAGCAATAGCTTGAGCATCTATTTCTTTTACCACGTGCACTTGATTATCGCTGTATTTAAACAGTGCTCAATCACCATGGCGAAAGCTTTTCTTTGACTTTGCATCTACTTGGTTTATCTGCAGTGTAAACCACAGACAATCCACATGTAATTCTCTAGCGTCATCACAATGAAAATGTTGCTTTGTTATTCTTCTGATGTCATTGAGGCAAGATTGCTGTCGTAACGGCCCATTTCTTCAAGCACAGCTGCCAGTTCATATAGATCTCCATCGGGAAAATGTTGGGCTTCCCAAAGATCCAAGATAACACCTGTTGGACTTGACTTGGTGGCAAAGTAATTCAGGTATCTGAGAGAAAAAAAGAATGTAGAGAAGAAAATGTTAAAACATTTATACAGTAATATGGCAGGGCAGAGTGGATAAAGCAGTTGTCTTGCAATCAGGCAAATTGTAGATTACATTTCAGCTCCCCCCTTGTCACATGTCAATGTGTCCTTGGGCAAGCTACTTAATCTTAAATTCCCTCCCGATGCATGTATCTGTGGCTAATGTGGATATGGTGTAAAGTGCTTTGAGTGGTCAGTGTGATTAGAAAAGCATTATATATGTACAGGCCATCTACACCTGGGACAAAGCTCTGGAGAGAATTATAAAATAAGTTCCTAAGCTTTGAAAATCTCTTGACACACTGTTCAGTCTATCATGCAAACAGAGACTGGGTAAAATGGCAGCTGACATACCAATACATAGCCCTCTACCGATAGTGACAGGCTTAAGAAAGAGTGCATTAATCAAAGAGGCAGCCAAAGGGGCTTTGGTTATTCTGGAAGAGCTGCAGAGATCCATAGCTCAAGAATGGGAACGTGCTCGCAAGACACCTAGTTGTACACTGCACAAATATTTAAGAGATACAAAAAGAAAGCTACAAGATGTTTAGGTTGCAGTATGCTGAAAGCCATCCATCATTGTCCTGCCACCAACGAATGCTGGTTGCAAAACAATGATGTGAACGATGATGTGGAACCTCTTTACAGGTACGCTAATCAGAGTGGATAGGAAGATGGGTGCACTTAAATACCAGGCGATCCTCGAATAAAAAGGGCCATAGTTCCAGCAGGAGAATGAATGATTTACAACAACCCATTATGTGTTAGAATGGCCCAGTCACAGTTGCAAGACCTGAAGAGTAATGTTCACAGATGCTTTCTGAGCTTACTGAGGGTGAGCTATTATACAAAGACAAATAGAAAGATGGGAGTCTTTGTATTTGTAAACCTATTAGAAAAATAGCCTAAGCAACTCACAGCTTTAACTGCATCTTTGATTAAATCATATAAAACAACAGCAAAATATGAAAAAAAAATAAAGCTACAATAAAAACTTTAATTGTAGTAGATGGGTCATTTTACTTTTCAAAATGTAAACGTTATTTAAGATATAACTGAAAACAAATATGCTGTGCAGCAAGAAGGCTCTGGGTTCAATTTCACCTTGGGTCTTTCTGCATGGAGTTTGCATGTTCTCCCTGTGCATGCATGGGTTTTCTCCAGGTACTCCGGCTTCCTCCCACAGTCCAAAAACATGACTGTTAGGCTGATTGGGCAATCTAAATTGTCCTTAGGTGTGAGTGTGTGCATGAGTGGTTGTTTGTCCTGTATGTCTATGTGTTGCCCTGCAATGGACTGGCAACTTGTCCAGGGTGTACCCCTGCCTCTCGCCCATTGTAAGCTGGAGATAGGCGCCAGCTAACCCCTGCGACCCCACAAGGATAAGCGGGTTGGATAACGGATGGATGGATGGATAAAAAAATATATATAAACAAATATGAATAAATTTTTTCGTGTTAATGTTATAACAATTCAACATGGAGTTGCAACATCTGTCGGGAGTCAGGACCTCAATCACTGCGAAGAAAGAGTCTGCCATTAGGCAATCTCACACAAAGGCCACGCTGTGCTTTTAAGTATAAAAACCATCAGATTTCAGTATTAAGGCGATACAAATTAGACTTTCTGTTATTTACATTTTTATGTTGTACTGTTGGCACACTCTGGTGCTGTTTTAATTTGATTAATTATTGATTCGCATTTTTTAATTTATTAGTTTTTCACAACTTACATTATTACTGTTGCCTACGTTAATTTTTCAATTTAACTGTTTTATTATAAGGAACTGCTTTAAAGTGTCCTCCGGGGCTCAGATCAACTCAGAAGTAGGACGTTTTGGTTTTCTCGGTACAAAATTTGGCTTGAGCTGTCCTAGGCCCCATTGATTTTTTTAGGTTTTTATTTTTAAAGGAAATGTGAACATAAACAGATTTGTTCTGGGTTTACATGTTGACCAGAAATCATGGCGCCCACATCTAACAGCTGTGTCGTGAGAAGGAAGGCCGTGAGGACAATGATTTGCACTTGTACCTAATTATCCTCTCAATATCTGGTTCTGGATTGGAAGCGGGTAGCAAATGAGACTGAATTGCAGAGCCAAGTATCTGTGTATATTTAACTGTGTAAAGGCAAAATTCTAAGAATGTTACCTGAGGTCAAATGCAGAAAAAAAGTCTAATTATTCATTTAATCCTAAAAATAGAAAAACGTTTCTGTCAAGCCATTTTGTTTAGTGTTTAGCAATTTGCACAGAGATAATGGAAGATGAGTTTGTATGCAGAATTTCACATCAATCAATTTTACATCACAGAGCCAGAAGAAAAAAAAACAATTAAATGAAAACATTTACATTTTCAACACTACGATAAGCACCTTCCACACTTTTTGGCAACCTATGTGAAGATATATAAAATGCCTTAATTTAAATGTACTGCATGTTTTACTCCCAAAGCAGTGACACTAAATAACTAAAAAAAAGAACCTTGAGAACAACTGTTTAAGAGGAGAAGAATCTTAAATTCACTGATAATTAATTAATAATATAAGATAAGATAATTAATTTTAAACAAATCACTGGTGCCACAGAAATCAGCAATGTCACATATTGTATTTGAAAATATTGCTAAACCATCTTTAATTCCAATCCCAAGAGACTAGGTAATGATCAGAATGTTGGCCGAATCTTAAATTTCTCTCGTCTCTTTTGACTTTTATAACGTAAAATATAGGAGATATTATTAGCCCTCAATTCTAATCAGTGAATAAATCAGTTGAGCAAAACATGCTTTACAGGCCGAATAAAAAACAAAACTACAAGCTAAAAAATGAGCTGAGTTGAGATAGACAAAAATTGTGTTTATGAAGATGATCAACAAGCGCTGAAAGCACATAAAATATTTGTATGGACAGAAAATCGATAAAATTAAGGTAATAAAATCTAGGCAATCAAATGTCTTATATAAGACCAAGAAGTTCAATTTGATCAAAAAGTATCATTCCCAAAGTCACAGTAAGGGAAATAAATTGTAAAGAAGGTAAAAATAATTATACTACCTATTACATAAATACAGAAACAGTACATACATTTGCCCTGCTGTACATACATTTGCAGCCCTTGGAAATAAAACCTAAAAGTATAGTTCGGCAGTTCTTTTCAAATTAATTGCACTCTGAGATTTTATCAGCAAAGGTGAAGTTAAATTCTAGTCCAAAAAGAAAGTTTTCTGACTCAATAGTTGAAATCAAGTGAACCACTTAATGTTACCTGTCAAGTTTGAGTTTGTGAGCCAGCATCCTCCAGTCATTTCCTCTGGTCTGTGGGGCATCCAGACTGCCACACAACTTGTGTCTGATGGGTAAAGGAATACGGAAGGCATTAGGCCCCATTAAGGTTGTGACATTACTGGCAGGGTCCATCAGGGATGTGTCTATGCACTGGGTTTCCTGGAGAGATGACAAAAGGGAGTCATCAGATAAAGTACTTGGATTATACACAGCTTTATACTCACAAAATGTTTCTAAAGGGTACCACAATACTTTTAACTTTGTTATCTACAGATATCAACATTTATGTACTTGGCATGTTAAGCTAACAATATTTCAAATTGAAGCAACTCTGTATCATATTAGACAACAATTCTGCTAATCTTTCTTAAGCATGTCTTTGGTGAGGCCAAAATTACAGAGAACACTTTATCAATACATAAGGAGAAGAAACACAAATATCTGCAGCTACAAACCCTCTCTCCCTCTTTGCTGTCAATCTCCATCTGTTTCTAAGCCTTCACAATATTCTTCCGCTCCTGAGCTGAAAGAACGCTCTGGACTAATGAATGTGGTTTGGCAGAGGGACACAACTGTCATTGTTGATGCGAGCAATTACTATTTACTGTGTGTACTTGCCCTCGATTTGCCACCAAAATTTCTCAATGGGTAGACATAGAGGGACTAATGCAAAGGGACATTCCTGACTATTTGCTGAAATGATAAATGCTTCAAACCTTCTTTGCTTTCTTTTATCTAACACCACAGCATGGTTGTGAATTTCCAATACATGCACAAAACATCCTGATTTATTTTATACCGGTTTTTATGCTTACCGTTATGATAGCTAAACATCCAACAATATCATTGCAAATATTTGGTAGGTATGCTTTCAAAATCACAAAGAGGAGAGCATCTTTTGCTGAGGTAGCAGGTACAAAAGCTGTCAAGATCTAGGAAGCAACATCTAAAGAAATCTACAACATTTATAGTAATTTGCAAATAATGTAAATTAAATTTGAACATTAAGTCCTCACAGGACGATCCTTAAAGATGGCATGGCAAGGCCAAACATCGACGCAATACCACCTCACCACAGGGGTGCACCAAGGCTCAGTGTTGGGCCCCTCCTGTCTGGCATGTACACTACTTCGCTGGGCCCAATCATCCATTCGCATGGCTTCTCCTATCACTGCTATGCAGATGATACCCAGCTCTATCTGTCCTTTCATCCAGACAACCTCTTGGTACCGACGCGAATCTCAGCCTGTCTTTCTGACATATCTGCATGGAAGAAAGATCACCACCTCCAACTGAACCTCTCCGAAACTGAACTGCTTATCATCCCAGCCAAGGAAAGTATTCACGACAAAATCAGCATCAGTTTAGAGTCCCTATCTTTGGCACCCACTAAGGTTGTAAAAAACCTGGCCGTCATGATCGTTGATCAGCTCACCTTTGAGGATCAGGTTGCCTCTGTTGCGCGATCATGTCGCTTCTCTCTATTCAACATCAGGAAGATTAGGCCATATCTAACTCTGGCATACAGAGTGTTTGATGGGTCAGCGCCCATCTACCTCAACAACCTCTTAAAGCCTTAAGTCACTGCCCGCCGCTCCGTTCCTTCAAGGAGCGCCAACTAACGCGACCAAAGCCCCATGCAGGTCAATCTAAACTCTTCTCATTTGTAGTTCCTTGCTGGTGCAGAGCATCAGATTCTCTTTCCACCTTCAAGAAATCCTTGAAGACCCAGCTCTTCCGAGAGTATCTATTGCCCTGAAAGATCTAAAAGCCCTTATTACCCCCCCTGATATTAGTTAGCAGTAATGCTGTAAATGAGTGTCATCATTAATGTTAAATCCTCTCCTAGCATATTGCAGGTAAATTGCGTCGTAGTTCAATGTTAAACCCTCTTTTTGTAAGTTGCTTTAAATAAAAGCGTCTGCTAAATGCATAAATGTAAATGTAAAGTATGTTGATGGTAGTAGCATTATATTGAGGATATTAAACAAAATATGTGTTATAATTAGGTAGAACTTCCCCCAAAGCCTTACTAATGCAACAGTTTGTTGGTGTTGACACAACCTGCATGATTTATTTACTTGCTAAAAGTTTTTTTTTTTTTGCTGGAGGTACATCTAAATGTTTAAGCCTGTATAGAAATGTAACTACGTACTTATTTCAACTAACATTAAAGTTAGTTGAAATTACTACTTAATTATTCAAAACTAGTTTGTCTTATAATTGAAGTTATTTTTTATTAAAGGGGTTGTAGCAAATATTTGGTTTAATTGCTTTAGATGTGGTTTAATTTAAATATACTAAACAGTTGCAACCGTCAGCAATTCTTTAACTACAGGGAAGATTTTTTTTCAAGCATTAAGACATAATTTGAGAATTAGATTCCAGGAAGCAACATCCAAGGTACTTTGTCTAAAGGGTAATCATTTTATACTGTATATATATATATATATATAAAATAGTATATATAATAATGAAAAAAAATCTAAAAATCATACCTCCTCCAGTGTGTTACTGATCTGAAAGATTTGCCCATCTCCTTCTACCTGCCGTACACACAGCTTACAGCTGATCTCTGTGGTGTCTGAGGTCAGTCTCTCCAGTGTGAAGGTAGAATGGAGAGTTCTCTGACAGCCACTCCACACCTGATGGAATGGTATCTCCTGCAAAGCATGCACAAAAGGCATAACGTTACCAAACAAATACAGTACTATTAAGAATGATTATTTCTACGCTGACATCTTGATGCGTTTTTCTTACCTGATATTTTGCAATAAGTTTACTCTTCCAGTGTGTGTGTGGCACATCATGTATTGAAAGTCTCAGATTATGTGTGCTGTCTTTGAAGTTCAAAGTCTTTGGCTCGTCCAGTAGCTTCCCGCCCATTTGGGTCTCCATCTGAAGGACCTCCTATACAAAGCGACCAAGTAGGAAAAATTAAAAACGAAACTACTATCTCAGAAGGTTTGCCTCACTTAATGTTGGTCACAGAGATTTTTATAATTATAAATCATTGCAGAGGGCATTTGTACTTATACAGATGGTGAACTGCTTGTTCTCCCTAGATTAAATCGAAGTTGTGTAGAAATAAACCAAAATTATAGACAAGTGAATACACCCCTTTGGTAAAATAAATGGGAAAGCATTATTTAAACTTGAGCTACAATGAGTAGAAACATGTGAATGCCAAGCAGTTATTATTTTTTTTATCATGCTGGCATACTCTCACAAAAATTGCTGGCTACACATTTACTGGTACCTCATCTCTCAATTATTTGCTCTAAATCTTGTGTTTCTCGCATGCTCTTTTCTCTTTATTTAACTTCACAGGTTTTGTATAGCATTTACCGTAGTTCTGGAGACTGACACAGCTTTACACTAACTCACCTTCACCCTTATTCCTAACCTTAACCCCTAACCCTAACCCAAAGAAGAAGGGAGATTTTGTTTCTGGTGATTGATTCTGTATTTTCTATGACCAACCATTTTCAGTTGTCAAACTGAAGAGAAGGCTCCCAGGGCATTTGAAAGAGAAACAGGCTCAACTAAAATAAATTTTTATTTTCTTTGCTTCCACTTGACATTTTTGTCTTCTTAAGGGCATAACCTTAGATGTAGCTGAAAGAAAGTAGAAATAAATAACAACACCCTTAGAAAGGTCTTATGTCGTTGGAAGATTCTTCCCTGTGTGTAGGTTAGTATACAGGATAATTGAGAATAAAACTGATGCCTAAGTCAAGCTCAAAGCAATTCCTTAATCACAACTTGTTCATTTTTGATAGTCACTAAGCCATCTTCAGTGCTCATTAAAATATTTGCGCAGTGCCTAGAGTAAAATGTGAATGGCAGTTAAGGTCTAAGCTTAGGCTTCTTGCTTGCTGTGGTTCTCTTTTAATAAGCTTTGAAAATGGACGAGCTAAAAGAAATAGTCGTCCTAGACCAAGCTTGGTCACCAGTGGCTCAAAGAAATTAGTTCTGTCTGCCCATGAAATAATAGGAAGTTAGTTTAGCGATTACAAGCATGTAAATGTACGTAAAGGTGGATACACACAAATTGTTAAGGGCATAAAAAATTGGGCCTTATATGAAAATATTAAAGATGTTTCAATTACATGTTTTTTTTCACACTGAATAATTGAGTTTATTGGCATAGGATATGGCCATTCCAAATCATTCTAAAGCTTCTTAAACATCATTACCAGCTCAACAAATGTGACTGGAACTTTATGTAGGGGTCACTGTTGTTTCTTCTAAATGCCCCCTTACTACTTGCTTCTGATAATTTAAGAAATCTATTGGACTTAGACTGAAGTCCTGAAGTTACGTGTCTTGGTAGTGTAGGGATTTATACTGCTACTTTGGTATACAAAATAGTTTTTTAAATAATTGCAGTGATGTTTAATATGTATTTCAAAGTTGTTAAAGTAACCAAACAAATCTACCCTACTTCTAACTGTTCCCTTTCTTCTGAATTGCACAAAAGTTTATTGATTAAAAAGCTAAATAAGACAGAAATATTTGCAAAGTTACAAGTCTTTTGCTATTACTGTTGAAAATGTCAAAGAATCATCAAAGCAGGACACCACAAAGCTAAAATAAAGCTTCTATTTTTCTTAAGTAATATTTATAAAGATGTTTTCTAATAACAAAATTTGTATTGTGCATAAAAGCATACTTTGCAGCATTTTATCGCTATCCTGGTGGGCTTTTTACTAGAACGTGTCAATAAACTAGTAATAATTACTACAAAGAGAAGTCTTACCAGAGTATAATTTAGTCACTTCAATCAGGTATACAAAGGGAAATAAAAAAATAGCTAACATTTAAAGACTCCTGACCTGCAGGCAAAATAATCAAATAAAGGAACATAAATAAGAAGATTTAGGCATTCAATCACACATTTGATGCCTCATTACTTCTCTCTAACTTAGACAAATTTCACTTTATTGGCTCCCAAAACTTCAGCAAACACTTTTCATCATTAAAAATCCACCTTTGAACTCTGCTTTAAACCTACAACTGTTTGCCTGAACTGGTAAAACTGATTGCATATTGATGTTTAGGCGATTATGTGCATGGCTGTATGGCACAGTGACACTTGACTTATCAGTGCGCAAATAAATTACCAATGTTAATCTTCCATATCAGATGGCCCCTCCGGTGCTTTGAATTTGTTTAAATTTCAAATGCAACTCTCTTCTGACATATCTTGACCCTGTGTTGTTTACTGCTTCTCTGTGCATCTCCACAAGACGAGGGGTTAAGATGCTTCTGCTCATGACTTTATATGATGCATTTTGTTTCAGCTCTATTAAAGCTAATTTCAAATGCAAATGATCAGGGAGGAATATTAATGTGACTGATGAAAAAAAATAAACTTTTGTGTTATTCCTAGCATTAAAACATTATTTGTGTGTACATATAACTGGTACTTTCATCGTTTTAAGGAAAGAGAGCTTTCAATCCATTTATTTTTAAGACATTACCTTTAGTGCATCCTGAGTGTCATCCAAACAATAAATCCTGATGTGATAGTCCAAGGTTGTGCATGAAACGGGCCCAAAAACTGCCAGTTTGAGCCTCTTAGCGGCTGCTTTGCCAACTGACTGGCCCACTAGGCAGTAGGTCCCCAGTGTCTCTGTCATAATGTGACATGCCTCTGAGTCCATCTGCACATAGCAGGGGGAGGTAAAGTTTTCCTCTCCCACTACAACCATATCCTGTTGGGACCAAGCAAAAACAATGTCAGATAATGTATCTTTAAAATTGTCATACTGGATCAAGTCTATAATGCAATTGCACACAAATTGACAAAAACATTTGTCGAGACATTAAATTACATTCCACTGGTGGAAAAGACAACTCATCATTTATTTCAATTAATATCCAATGTACACTTTACTGTGAGAACACCATGTCAGTGAAAAAACTGTATCCTTATTATGTTTACCAATAGAGCAATAGCCTATTTATTTCTAATTTTTCTAATGTGTTGGGAACTGAGGTTCTGTACAGACAAAATATCAGTGTTGGCTTTCTGTCATACATAGCATTTTGCATGCAGTTCAAGGGTTTTTTGGCTTCATCTGACCTGCAAACCGTCTTCCGCACATTGTATTATTTCCCTTAGATGATTTGTAGCAAACTGCAAATAGGTCTTACCATACATCAGGTAAGCAGACTTTTAGCTGACAGCTTGTCATTTTGAGTGGACAGCAATGTCTGATGGTAGATTGATGTTGGGCCATACTCTTTAAATTGTTGGATGATGGATTTAACAGTCCCCTGTGAGATGCTCAAAGCTTAGGATATTGATAAGAAAACTAACAGCTGTACAGTTATTGTATGGTTGTTATTACAGAAGTAATTTCTTATAGCTCAGTAGTTTTTAAAAGAATAACAGGACTCTAAAAACCAATGCACACTACATTTAAAATTTTTTTTATATTACTAATAATATCACTGTGTATAACAAAATGGCAAAAAAGTTAAAGGGATGTGAACACTTTTGCACAGCTCTATGAATGTGGACTTTCTTCTGTAGTTAGATTACAGTAAAATAGGGTTGCATAGGCTTATAAAGTTTCTTTTAATCTAATGTCTGTATATTTAGTCGCACGCGTGAGTGATATCAAACACCAGCACACTGTGGAATCAATGCATCCTACATGTACGTGCGTGATAAAAACAGTGCGCCTCGATTGTCAGTTCACGTGGAGTTATGTTCCTACAGACAAGCTGAATCAATACAGAGAGGTAGGGAAGCAATATGGTCTGAATCTGTTATTACGGGTAATCACAACCGTGGCTGCTCCTCCTGATATGAGGGGAATTCAATTACCTCCCCAGGCCTGTTTTGGGGAAAACTTTCTGATGGGAAATGAATGTTCTACAGCAATGTGGGGGGGGGGGGGACAAATAAACTTTATGATGAAATTCCACTTTTCAGTCATCTCTCCTTTATTCAGTCTGCTCTGAAACCTCTTCTATGCGTCCCCCTCTCATACATTCACACACCAAGACTCACACGCACTGAATCTTATGCATGGCTAATTGTGCAGAGACATTGTGTTGAGCTGTGATAAGCAACAGAAGACAGCATACGGAGGCCTTGTTGACACAGCGATGCTGCAAGACAGCCTTATCACCCACACCCACACAAGGACAGACACACACACATGTGCACATTCACTCATGCAGTTTCACTCACACACGGGAGAAATAGATTGCTGAGGTAGAAGCTTCATGCTGAGAGACATGTGAAGGGGAAGAAGAAGGGAAGAGGAAAAAGGAGGGATAGGAACATAAGAAGTGAGATGAGAAAAGAGGAGGATAGCAGAAGCATAACAAATTGCCTCTGATAGGAGTCTTCAACCCCCTGCTTGTCTACTGGCCTGTAGGCACTTTCTGTTTACCACATTTTCTCTTCCTTTCTCAGTTTTCTTCTCCCTTCCTCACCGGAAATCACACCATATCTGTGTAATTCAGCTTATTCTTCTAAGCGGGCATGTGTGCGTGCATAGGCTGTGCATTCATGACCACATCTTAATAATTTGTCAGAGGACCAGTTCAGCTGTGTAATTATTTATAATGCGTCTACAGACTCTCTGTTTTGTGCAGTATTTTGTCGCCTTGCACATTCAGATAGTTGTATACACATTAAATGAACCATCTGCACACAAAATGAAACTCTCTGTTGTAAAAGCTCTGTAATGGAATTTTATCATACAAAGGGCACACAAACATGTCAGGAAGTGTGTTGGAACACCCACCTCCCATTCTCCCATGGGCAGCTGATTCTTTAGCTGTATGAGCCAGTCTTCGTGGACATTGTCTGCACAGTGGTGGATGGTGAGAATCACTGGTCTAGTCAGCAGGGCTCCTGAGGGTCCACAACTCACCACTGGACTGAGAACTGTTTGGATGTCCTCAACTGGAGGTCTGGGAGTGACAGATAGCGGTGAAATGACTGAAGACATCCAACAGTATGTTTGAGGTGAAACAGCCTTGAATTTGAAATAAGCAATGTTTGATTGTTTTGTATATTTCGGTTGTATAATTTCACAGCATTCAAATATTGTTTCAAGAAAAAAAGGTAAGAATCCTGAAAAAAAAAACATTTGTTCTGACAAGACTGATTATCTTTTAATTATTTTCTAAAAAGCACAAAATAGTAAGTGGTTTTACAACTGCTGAAAACATACTCTTTAAAGAGGTGAACACATATTTCTCTTTTAGTTAATGAAGTTACACAATTTTTGGGATACAATTACCCTACAAAGTGTGATACATGTACAGCTGAATCACAATGTAGTAAAGAGACTTCAAAAACTTTATATATTTCATTAATTCAATTCAAAAAGTAAAAAGATTATTTTTTTTATATTCATTTGACACAGAGTGAATCGTTTCAGCATTGATTTCTGTTATTTAAATAATTATTAGTTATTACAATTTAGACACAAAATGATTTATTCTGAAAATTTTAATATTACATGACACTGATTAAAATAATCCCTATTCAATGTTGGCCTACTGAAAAATCTGAGTTTATAAAAACCTTAAATTAATCTAGATTGTTGATTCTGGTGTCTCTCAACTTTTTTGTAGGTATATGGACTTGTCTGGCCAGTCTACCTTAGTAATACAATGGTCCATAAGCTATTTATAGGTAAACAAAATTAAGGCAAAGGTGAAAATTTCTGGAAAGTAAATTTAGCATATCCATTAGCATTGTCAGCAGAGAGACACGCTTAATTGTGGATTAGATCTGGGGGTTTACGTATGCCACAAAGTCCGAAATTGGAATTTTAAAGTAACAGAGCTTGGCATTTACCTTACAAACCTACACCACATAGTGCTAGTGTTGTGTGTGTTGATTTTCAAATGCAATATACGAATCAATTGGATTTTAAAGTAAAGCAAGACATGCAATGTCACATGAGTAACCAATGTACCGTTATGTCTTGATTAAGAAATTGATTAATTAATTAAGCAAATGCACTGGAGTCGGCATAGATGGCTCAGTCTATGTATCGTATGGTTTTACAGAATCTTCATAGGTTTTACTTGGCCAAACAACTTATTAAAGTTTATTAGTTTTTTCTTAACCCTGGAGTTTGCTGGAGTTTTTTTTGGTTTTGGTTAAGAATGTGAGAACTTAACCAATATGTGCATCCACTTTCACAAAATAAAAATGAAATAAAGAAATCTTCTCACTTGTCTCTTGTACACTACAAAAGTTAGAACCAAAAACATGAACATGATTTAGGAGTAAAGGATTAAAAGAATTAGAGTAATCCCCAAACTACCCACTAATCTGAGTCAATGTGCAAAAACAGATATTGCAGCATTTACTTTCAAAAGCTTCATATTTGTTTACATATAAAGCAAATGGAAATTAGTTTGTTGCACTATATTTAGCCTAATTTTCAGATATTTAGAGATATTGAAATTTTGAGTGCATCACATTTACCCAAGTAGTACTGGCCATACAATTCCAGAAAATGTTTAGTATTATTTATTTAACTGGACAACTACACAGAATGCGATGCTAAGTAGTTTATCATTAGAGCATCAGATTTGCTGTTCTAATTTGATCATTTTAATTTGCCATTTAAGTTGTTTTATTGGTTTTAAGTGATCTCTGCTGAATACATTTGCACAGTGTTGTTTAAGTATACATAGTACAAAGAAACTACAAATAAATATGCTGGAAATAACAAACACAACAAAATACAAAATAACTAGTTTTTTTGTCTCCTTAATCTAGGCCACATTAAAGAAAACATTGATACAAGCATCTCGCTGACATACCATAAAACAAAAACAAAAAAGTGAAAGAGAGAACATGTAATTAATACTTTAGAAAAAAAAACCTGAAACCTGGAGACAATATAAATATCCATAGAAAATGTTGCGCAAAATAAAGAAGGCGGTCGGCTGAAACTTAAAGCTATAATTTACCTTAAACTGTCTTTCCTGTGCACAGTCACATGCATCTCATACAGTCTACATGGTGGGACAGCGCCTGCTGGCACCAACAAGCTCACACCTGCATAAGGGATGATAAGTAAGACAAAAAAGCAAAGATGAAAAAAAGATTTTAAAGCATACCACATATAACCTTTTTTTTATATTACATCAAGTGCAATAAGGCATAACATTTACTATAGTTTGAGAACTGCTTTATTTGTCATCTGAATATTCAATTATTAATTTTTTTCCGATTTAGAACAAAAGAGAAATTAAATAAGAAAACTGAAAAAGTTCAAACATTTTATAATTACGCATTCCCCAGGTTATTTCCAATTCATTCATATATTACTAAGAATCAAATCTGTGCATTTTAACATGATATACTGAATAAGGTTTAAATACAGAAATACAAAACTCACCTACATACATGTAAGTTCTTTATTAGAAGGAAACTGGACATTTCTTATTTTTTTAAATCATTTTACATCTCATCCAAAAGTCTTCTTTTGTTTTGAAAATGGATGAGAAGTATCAGTGCTTATGACTTGTAGCTGTAGTAATCACATACAAGCACTGCTACGGTCCCTAAAGGTGCTGTTAAGGTAAGTAATCGGGACATTAAGGTCACCTGAAACACTGACCCTACCTGTTGTTTGGTTTACTGTTTGGGTCATTGCGATTTAACAGCCCAAACATATCATATATTGATGCCAACAAGTGAATTTATTTAGGTTCATGTCTCAAGTTCTCAAGGCTGTCATTGTTAATATACAGGTATGTAATGAAATATTTTTTTTATTGCTGGTTATTAATGTTTAATGTGGACGGTTTTTGTCAAACCTTTCTCAAAACTGTTCAAAATCTAAAGAATGTTATTATTGAAATTATATCTCTTACTGGCACATGAAATTTTACTCCATCGCTTTTTAATGCATGAATTTAAAATTAACAGAATTTCCTTGATGCAATGATTTTACAAAATTCTTGTTAAAAATCTGTTACTTTAATTGTACCTTTCTTAATGATCACTGATAATTAAATGCATTTTTAATTAAAATAAAAATTCACTGACAGATTCTTGCACAGAGCTTTTAGTGCTATCACAAAGTTAACCTGAGTTGGGTATGATGAGGTGTCCTCCCTGACTATTGAAGGATCCGTGAGCAGTGCAGGAGGGATCTCTAGTCCGGGCTAAACTCTGGCTGCGAAAGTTCAGGTTATCACTGTTATCCAACAAAGACTGAGTAACCTAAAAATGAAAAAGGACAATAAGAATTGCAACAGAAAATCTTGAGGTACAAGACGTGTTCACTGAGTGTTACACCAGGAGGCTCTGTTGACAGTGTTTTTCAGTATGTTTTAAATAAACTTGTGACTTTTTTTTTCTAATAGACCTATGATAAAAGGTATAACTGATGTAGCATGGTAAAAAAACATGGGTATTCTAAACTATTGAATACATAATGGCACAAAAAAAAAACAATGCATACATTTAAACGAAATAATAACATTTAGTAAGACTACAATGATAAAGATATTTACTATTTATAGCAATTGTTAGTTTGGATATGTTTCTTCCTTTATGTATCTTACAGTATAGATTGCAAGGGTGTAAAATTGAATAGTTCACACGTAAACCATGCAATGTTGTAAATGTTATTTATGTACAGCTCAAAGATGAGGAGCTTAACGTCTACGTCCTCAGTTCAGGTACTAGGATCAACCTGGTTCCATTTCTGTATTTGACAACAAGCTCTAGTAGGCTTGCTATATAGTTTTCAGACTTGCGTGAAGAAACTGGGGCACTGAGATGAATGTATACAATTAGTACCTGAATTCTTCTTTGAAATGAAACACCCGCATTTTGTGCTGTTATAAAACGGGGATTATCGGAAACTCTTCACTTTAAAGAGAACGAAAAGTAAATGAAGATAGAAGATCCTGCCTCTGTTAGTGACTACACTTGCCTTAGGAGACAATTTTGATGTAAAGTCCCCACCGAGGTCATCTGGTGGTGTGACCAGACCTGATGAATTGTAGACTTTGATCTTCAAGTTAGGAAGAGGATCCAGGAGGGGGGAATTGGTCATCGGAATTTTATCAGATGCGTCATGAAGCGCATAAACAGGGCCACGATACATAGCAGCTGCATTTGTCAGGTCAGGAGGGGCGGTCAGTAGATCAGCTGAAATGACATAAGAAAAAGGTAGGATGAGAGAAATGTATTTTAATTATCCTGGTAAAGAAAGAAGAACAAAAATGGCATCAGAGTGTAAGTTTCAAAAAATTTAATCTGTAGACTGTGACAAGTGAAGTAAAATATCTTCTTTAGTCAACATTTCAGGCAAAAACAGTGAGCAGAAGTTAGGGGAGTAAGATGAGGGCAGGCATGGCCATTGATAAGGTGTCTGAGGCTGGTTTGATGGTGTAGCACAAGGAGGCATGATGTGGATCATGGAGCAGTCATGGCAGTGGATTATACAATAGGGGCTGCTGATAGGAGGATTGGAGAAAAAAAAGAAATGGGGGATGCATGTAGAGGAAAAATAAAATTACACCTTGCCACAGAATATAAGTGTACAAATTCATTCAAGTTTAGATATATATTACAATTGTGTGTTAGGATAAAATGTTTCGTTTTACAAAATAGAGATACAGTATTTACTGTGAATGTTGAAGTATTAGGAGTATTAGAGAAGATGATTGTATGTTCTCTAGCTGTATGTTCTTGAATCTATATTCAATTATATGACTAGATTGTAATGGAATGAATTAGAAATATGAATTGAAGCTTCACATATATAATAGGTTGTTTGTCATGTTGATGATTAATTTTCTACCTGACATTACTACTTATATTTTCTTGAACTTTTCTTTGCTATTTTTATTTTTTATTTTTGATGTGTTTCATACAGGACATCTGTTAAGCACTGAGCATGTTCCTATTTCTGTAGATTTCAAGAGTATTTCTGAACTTGAAGATAAGCTCTCCTTTATTTGGGATCTCCTGTATTGGTTATTAATTACATGGCTTAGAGTCACTCTGGATGTCTGTAATAAAGGGGTTGTATCCAAGAAAAATGGGAAGAGTCAACTTTCCCAAGTTTAACCTTCCAAAGGATATGCAAGACTTTCTATTTCTTTAATTTGAATGTTAAATTGCACAAAAAGTTAATAATTTAGAGCAGCTTGTAATTTGTTCGCTCCATTACCTCAGAGATGATACATTGCAGCCTATTTCAATAACACACAGGCTGCTTATAAAGGCAGAAGGCATTACCATGATTAAAATCATCATCATTTACAAAATTTTGCTTTAAATACAGAGGGCCAGTTACCTACTAACAACAAATCCAGCTTTGTTAACACCAGGCTTAATGGTTTGGGGGATAGCACTTGAAATCCTGGTGTTCCCCTCTGTTTTAGAGTCATTATGACCACCATTCTACATGACCACACACATGCATGCACTTGTCAATTATCAAACCTTTCATTTCTCTAACACTATGTCCTTAAAGTCAATATGCATTTATGCCAAATAATCCCTGCTGAAAATGAATTAACAAGTAGAAAAAAAAAACTACAGAGAGAAGAAGACACTGGGAGATATATTCAAGGACGTAATACTTCATTATTAGCAATCACAGGTTGTCCCTAAGTGCAAAGTGACAAGCATCCCAATTCTTTAAAAATAATATGTCACCTCATCTATATGCAAGACATCCACCACTGAATATATACATTTATTTATATCTAGCTATTTGTTTTTATTCATAGTCTGACCTCACTTTTGTGTTTTTAATGTAAACTGTGAGTCTAGGTCCAATCAACCAGGCACAAGTTGCTTCATACACACAAAAAGGTCTTGAAGAACCAACAAGAAAAATCCCAGTGAATGAAAACTGACGACTCTCTTTGTAGACAGTTGAGTCTAAAAAAGAAGGTCAGAGGGAAAATGCCATGTAAATATTTTTGTAAAATCAAATCAAAATGCCTTACAACTTTGACCAATTAAATGCAGTTTTTTTTTTTTTGCAGGTATAATGCATATGACTTTGTATTTTGTACGGGAGTCCCTAAAATAAAAGGAATGTAAATTGTCTCGCTCATATTCTGCATGGTTCTCTGTACGGTGACTCTAGAGTCACTGACTCTGAACTCTCACACAATTAAAACAGAATTTTTCGATGATTCAGTAATAAAAGCTTTGTAGACTAGACGACAGTTGAACAGTTAACAGTTTATTTTGAACTCTAGCCCCAGTCAAAAAACTGAATTGTAAGGAAAATCTCAGCCCAATTGTTAAAATCACATTGGTCACTAGACACAGTCTCTTTTAAAGGCCTATGAACTACACATAAACAATACCATATTTAGCATTCCCCAACATCTTACAGAGTTCCTAAAGTATACAGATTCCCTATACAGGGATTATCTGTATAGGGAATATGTAATTTCACTAAAAACAGACATAGCACATGTTGACTGGTGTCAATAGTTCCCGAATCTACACTGTTAAGTATTTAAATATGCTTGCAAAGAGGAATAAATCAAAGCATGTATAACAGGCTCTAAAATAATGCTCAATTTAAATTGAAAGACGTGCATTATTGTGAATATGATGGGAGCAAAAAGAGACATAACATGTAAAGCCTGAGATCTAGGAGAAGGAGAAAAGGCAAATGCTGATGAACAGGAAATTTGATTGAACTAAAAGTACAGATGGGAAGGGACTGGGAAAAAATAACAGAGTTGAGAATAACAGAGAGAGAGAGCAACAGAGGATCTCCTTTGATGGATTAGAGCAGTCTCTGGTAGATATATATTAATCCAAACCATCAGAGGCTGACAGCCTTATAGGAAAAAAAAAAAAATGTTACTCACATAAAGGCCTTAAAAGGGATGTGACAGGTACAATTATTTGCATGAAAAAACATGACATCCGTTATTAGCCAATCCATCAATAACAATGTACAGTCACAAAAAATATAAGGAACCATTTATGTAAGGTTCAAGAGCTGTTAAAATTTAAGTAGAATTTTTGTGTCATCCTTCATTAAAGACAGATTAATCAAAGATGGAAAGGAGGTAAGTGTGAAACAAAATTATTTAACAGTTTTCAGAAACTGTATCAGCCCTATCTTTAATTTGTATGAATTCACCTGTCCTTTACTTTGTGGTGGAATTTCGACAAACTGCTTTATTTCTGCTTCGATGTGCTAAGGACCAACCAGAGCAATTCCATTAGGACAGGGTCTGTACTGTACAAGGCCAATTTCCACACATTGATTCTTTTGGCTATTCTTTCAAAGATTAGCTGCTGCGCTTAGGACAAATTTTCATGTCCTTAAATTGTTGGGCCAAATTTCCATTGTAAGACAATGGTTTACTGGGGTGTCAAATATAATTCACGAACACTTGGTTCTCTGAAGGATTATACTAATTATTCTCTTACTTTTCAGTGTTTTTTACACTTGCAGATGATCACTTAATCAAAGTCATTATATTAGATTGTTACACATTATCCCAATTAAATCCTATCACCAAGAGTGTACAGAAGTTTTCACCAACAACTTCTCCATTTTGGCTTGTTTAGTCAATAACTGATAATTATACAAATAAAAAAATATTTTTAAATTTTTCCCCATGTGTAATCATACAAATTATTGATGTTAGTACTTAGCTATTGCAATGGGGTAACAGATCTGTTCTACGAGCTGGTATAAACAATAGACTTTAATTTAAATTGTTTAAAAAAAACAACTATATACAGACTACCAGCTAAGTAGCAGGCAAGGAGGAAACCATCATTGTCATCCTGTGTGGCTGTTGAAAAGACTTTACTTAACCCATCAAAAGATTGAACGTTTTTCGGGTTTAGTGTATTGGAATCTGGTCTCTGTTCGTCTGACTCGTGCCGGGGTTCTAGACCACTGTTCCGGTTCTGAAATTTACGCATTTAAGTCAAGTTATATATCAAGTTCTAGGGCAGGTGGTATGGTGTCAAAGTCAGCAATCTTTACAGATTCTGTTGTTTTGTTGGGTTCTTGTCTTATTGCATGCTCTAGTTTCTCTCTGAGCTCCTAAACTGACATTTCTTCTCCAGGTTGCGGCAATATTATCTGACTGTGTTGGTGTCATGTCTGGTGCCATTGGCAACATATCTGGCTGCATTGGTGTCATATTTATCTGGAACTTTATTATTTTATCTGTTATCTCAGATAAAATTTCGAACATCATTTGGTAATGCCCACAGTGATTGTAAGCCGCACAGGACCCATGGTAATTGAAACATACATATTGAATGGTAGGATATTTTCATCCAACAGACGTTTATCCAACAGCATTTCATCCTCGGGGGGAGGGGATTGTAGAAAAGGCTTGGTTGAGTTATTTTCATTTAGTTGATTGCTTAAGCAGGTAAGAATCCACAAGATAAGAGCAAATCATGCTCTCAAGTTCACATGCATTTGTCTGCAGGTTCAGATCTTTCGTATACACGGGTAAGTTCACAGTCCTATCAACAACCACATGGACTTTAGCTTCCCAGTAATTTAGTATTTTCCTCTTATCCTGAGGTCTTGGACCAATTATAATATGATGGCATTCTGATCAAAGCGATCTTTGTTTTTGAACATCATCTTTTAAGCATTTCCAGCCTATTTCTAGTTAATTCACAGCCAGGGCAAAAAGTAAGTTAATAAGGAGTAGAAGGTGTGAATCCAGTAGTGTCACTGTGTGTGCAATTATAGGTGTGTATAGGAGGCTTGACAAAGTATTTCTAGTGATTCTTACCGTGACTTGATGGATATGCCATTTGGGTTGCTACATGGTTATGTTATGCAGCACGGCATGCACATGAGCTGGTGTATATTTTTCAGGCAGGTGTCAATCGTTTACTCAATTACTTGGTTTGAGTGTTTCCTTTTGCTGTTTTGCTCCCATTGCTGTTGTCTCTTTTGAAAGGATATTTTCTTTTGCAGTACCAGCACTGGGCTGGGGGAATACATTGTCGGTTGCCAGAGCTCTGCTGCTGCCTTAAGGTGGAGATGATTTGTTGCTGGTGGCTGCCTTGGAGACGTTTTGGGTGTTTTGTCTTAACAGTGTAGACATCTGATGCTGTGGTTTTTTCATCTGCTGCTTCAATTCATCTATGGCAACCAAATCTGTATTGGCATGTCCACAGGAACAAGTGCTTTTGAGTATGCATAACAGCTCACAGCTTGGAGCTGCCAGTTTGTCTTCATTAAGCTTTTTTGCCAGTTATCTATCGTCATCCTTTCTCAGTAGGAGCAGGAGTTCAGAAAATGAGGGAGGACTATCTTTTTTCTATTCTTGTAGCTTACTGATTATTTGTGCTGTCCCAACAGATTCTGCAGAGTGGCTTTAGTAAGTGCTTGTCAATATCAGAAGAGGCCACATTGCCACGTTTCATCGTGATATTAAATGCAAAGTGCAGGTATCCAGAGGGCTTCTTACCAGGAACTTGCAATGTGTTTAGAAGTTGTGCAAATAGATCCTCTCCACCTTGCACAGTGGAATATGGAAAGTCTAAAACTTAGTATTAGTATTTTATGTTTTAGCATTTGCTGGCAATGTATGAGGTTTCAGCACTTTGTCAACATGGTCAGCATGAAAATTAAGAGTTTTTAAAATCTTTCAATGTGTGATGTGCAGCAAAGTTAATTAACATCAATCAAAAGAAGGCAAATTTGTGATCTCCACTTTTCATTTCCAGGTTTAGGTATTTTGTCAGAGATGGTACAATGGGTACAAAATGGGTAATTAGTTATTTTGCCATCAAAGTACTGTTTGTTCGATAACAACTTTTTGAACTTCCACTGGAATTGCTTAGAAAGAAGGTCTCAGTGGAGAATAAACTGGTGCCCACTATTTGATCAGATTTGGAACACCCAATTAGAATTTTCTTTGCTTTGTGACAACAAACAGAAAGAAATATAAATGCACATGGTGCATTTCAAGCACCATGCTTATAAACCTTTTTAAATACTTTGAAAAAAATGCAAGAAAGTTCATTCCGAATCTACAACTTAAGCTTGGAAATGCTTAGAAGTGGGCAATGTACATGAATACAATGGATCTATATTCAAGCTCTGTTTTTTTAACACGTGTAGAAACCAGAAAAGTAATTTTATCACAATTTAAACATTGCCATGTGCCATGTCAAATTATTAACTGATTAACTGATCACACTTACGTCAACTAATCAACAAGCTAAAATTATATTCACAATTCCAGATTTAATTTTTTATGTACATTTTTTGATCATAATAATTATATTACCTGATCTGGCTGTCTTTATATTGACAGACTGGAACCCTCCATTCAGTGCTGATGTGTCAATGATGTCCGAATCAAAGTCATTGTGAGTCTTGCGATACACAAAGAGTGCCACAATTGCAGAGATGAACAGGCACATAATCACGGCAATGACAATGCCTACGTATAGAGCGACGTCATCTGTACTCGGCGCAGCTAGAGGAAACACAAAATAATACACAAAATGTTAGATTTTCATACTGTGAACTGGAGGCAAAAATTTTCTGAAGAGAAATATTATGACTGAAATAAAAGTAGTCAGAAATAGCATCGCTGTGGAAGAATAAAGCAAGAGTTGCAATACTTTTGATTGCTTTCAAGCATTCTTAATGGTAACCTCTCCTTCAGACTATCATTCAGACACAAAGGACAACCTCTATAGGTTCCATTTCAAATGAACATTTTAAACGACCCTCTAGCTGGTTTTACATGGTAATTTGCAGGACAGAGATACAGAAAAATACAAAAACCAAAGAATGGCTAGGAATTATAAAACTTAATAAGGCTGTTAATTATTTTACAAGAATCCCAACATCCTTTTTCAATTTGGCTGCGAATTTAATGATGTTTCAGCGAGAAACTGTGAAAATCACATTCATGATTCATGTTTTAGAACAGGGGAAGACACAGAAAATTTAGAAGAATGAAAGAGTAGTGGAAAAGAATTAAAGGGGTCCAGTTATGAGAGCATTTGTAAAGATGGGGAAGTAATTGGAGAAAGTGTGTTGCACTCAAAAAAGTCTTAAAGTACGAGAGCAGATGAGGAGTGAATATACAAAAATAGAACACGCTGGCAGATACTTGGTTGGTGAACAAGATAAAAAATGAGTAGAAAAAATGCAGGGCAGCGATTAAAGAAAAGTAGAATTGCAACAAATCCTGAATGAAATGGAGAGAAAACAGGGCACAAGAAAAATTAATCCCGCATATTTGAAATTAACTTTTTCCTACACCTTAAAGCGAAAGGCTTATGATCATCTCCCCTACAGCTAGGAGGGGATTTGTGTGCAGCTATTAAGACAACATAAAACATATAGGAAACTCCTTTTAATCCACCATTTAAGTTGAGTAGCAGATATAAAGCTTTTACCAACAAACAGCCCGAAGGATTTACTGTTGTCACACCAGAGCAAGTTCATAAAGCATGAACTTGACTATTCATAGTATATAACCCTTTGATGAGATGAACAAACGTGCATGCTGATATACACACAACTATATTACACATTAGTCATTTACCAGTTGATGAAGCTGTAATAAAATCAAAATCTCTGTGGGCCATGCGTGTCATGCCAACACTTCATTTACACTGTTCCTCATGGGAAAGCCAAAGTCAAATCTGAAATAGTGATACTTTAACTTTTTGAATGCTTTTTGGGTGTTAAATATCACATAAAACACTTTGATGCTAAAGTTGAAATAATTTTTACCATTCAACATTTTACCAGTTAAGCTCTCTATTACACACAGGACAAACAACAATGCAAGCAAACTCTCCCTCCTGTGGGCAATTTAGAGTTACACATTACCCAAGCATGCATGTTTTTGGACAGTGGGGGAAAACCAAATTATCTGGAGAGAACTTGGACAAGTAGACCAAAATAGGAGACCAAACCTACTGAAGGGGGATCCTTGGAAATTTTTCCAACAACGTACTATAGAAAAAAATACTACTGCTCTAACTACTTCCACTATTACTACTACTGGTATTATTAGACATTTTGTTCAGTAAAAATGTCAGCGCAGAAAAAAGTCTATTGATGGGCTTTTGTTTTGTTTGTCCATGCATATCCCTTCACTTTTAAGTAAACAGCTCGTATCTTTCCCTTTTGTTCAGGCCATAAGCTTTTGCACTTACTTTAAAACTGAATCATAAACCCAGACTATTGTAGAATAAATGTAACATTAACATTAACATATTTCATGTTCAAAACCTTTGATTTTTGTAAACAAAATAATAAAATACATTAAAAAAACTCTGACTTTAGTCCAATATTTAATTGTTTAAGTTTAGTTAATGACCCATGCAATTCTTTTAATATTTACAGCAACTTAATTAGAAAGTTATTTACCAAGCCTTAAGTCATCATCTAGTTCTGTTGGTTATAAAATATATGATTCTTTAACTTCACAGCTGCATAGAGCCTTACTTTTATCCTTTTATGTGGTGGTAAGGAAAAACTATGTAAGCCTCTAAGCTGTCCAGATTCTATCTTAATTATAACCATTACCATCTACATATGAAATCTTTGTCCTAACTCCACTTTAATGTAAAGATGTATTACTTTACAACACATAATGTGCCCGAGCTACGGGAAATATGTATTTTTCCCTTAAAAGCAATTTTTCTTGATTTGGTAAGCTTAACGTTTTTAATCTAGGCTATATTTTGCTGTGTTTTCAAAGATTTATGTGTGTACTGTAATTCGTTTTATATCCGAAGATTTAAAGTATTCCTTTAAAGCCGAGCTACCTTAGTATATTTTCTCTTTTCTATGGCTCCAACTACATTCCTGACTCCATCTTTCTATTGGTTCAACTTGCAGGTTGATAAATAAGACATCCTATACAAGTAACTTCATAAGTAGCCTACACAAAAATACTACAAACAGATTGATTTATTGTTTATTTTCCTTTACGTTGTCAACCAGCCTTTTTGTGTTAGTTGTAATATGTGTTTCATCTGTTGCTTTGACCTTGTAAGTCAATAATAGAATGTAACAAAATAAGCCATAGCATCTATAAATTGTGAACAGCAAAAACCAATATTGCATGGGTCATTTATTTTTATTGATCTCACTACTTGTTATTGATGTTTTACTGGGCTGTTTACATACAAAAATCAATCACTAAAAGTGTAATTTCATCAGAGTTAAAATATATATAAAAGGTGACTTCATTTAATTCAATTTGATTAAATAGGCACATTTTTGCTTGTCCGACTCCTGAATTATCTGATTACACGGAGATCTATTAATGTACTTTACATTCCTAAGCACTTAAATGTATTTTGCTTACTCTAAAGTTTAATTGTGCCACATTATGAGACCTATGTATACCACTGACAAAATGAGGATTAAATTTGGGAATGGACGAGTGTCTCAAAATGCTCTGTTAAGGCCTAATCATATTTAATGAAAAGAGTGATGATTACAGCTTGACAAAGTATCAGAGTGTGCACAACTACATTAATCTTTAATAGAATTCACACAAAAACTGACATGATGACTGGCATGCATATTTATTTCCTTATGCCCGTCAGCTTTATTCTTTGTGTACCTTATATGTGTTTGTTTGTGTTACAGCAGACCACTTCACTCAAGAAGACAAAAGGGAAAATGACTAACTTCTATGGCCCAGTATTTCCTAAGCCATTACTGATTGACATTGTAATCAAAATTAAGACTATGAGACTTTGCTTTTCAGTTCTTTTAAATCAGGACCCCAGAATTTTGAGCCGTCAGCAAAATATGTATTATTAGAAGACTGAAAACAGCTTGTCTGATGTAGAACACCTTTAATAAAAATGTACCTTTATTACAGCAAAACATAACATCATAGTTTAATACGGCTATTGTTTGAGTTTCCTTCTACTGAGGTGACGGAGACATAAATGTTAAAATTCTTTAAAATTACTCTTACAGTGTTACTATAAAATACAGTTTACAAAACAGCTGTTCACGTTTGAAGAGATTTCGGATTAATTTTTTTGGACAAAAAAATTGGTTAAATATTTTTAAGAAAATGTTTTTAATAATGAATGTCTTTCTGTAACTATTAAAAAATAATATGTTCCACTCTCACAGAACACAAAAACTAATTTGATGAGGTTATTGAAGACAGACTTTGGGTTGGCCACAAAGAAATCCAGGAAAACCATTCTGTGAATCAAAATAGAATAACCAGGAAAAATCCCCAAAATGTGTCAACCTTGGGAGGAAAATTGGGGACCATCATTTTTGACATTGTCTCCAAAGGAGCCCTTTGAGGATTTCCTCAATCCGGTAACAATGCCATCTACAGAAAAAGCAATGCCTAAAGACTAGCCCTTTTTAATATCACACAGAGGAGAGGGACACAGACGCTTGAAGTGTGTGTTTCTTGAATGCCTTTGGTCATGTCCCTTCCACGATCAGATCCTTCTCCACATGCTCTCATACCACTTTTTTTAGGGGAGCAAAAGCCCCCAAATGCATGAGCATGTATAAAAATTGAGTATTTTGGTAGCTTTTAAGGATTTTCAATTCTTGTATACCCAAAGCAAAGAAATTGACCATATTCTTGGCTTAGGTTTTGAGACAGTTCTCAGTGCAAGATGAAATCTACCCAGGGTCCCTTTTGTAACAGAAACAGTTTAAGGTTTTCATAGATAGGATCTCAAGGAGTAGTTGTGGAGAGAATAGTTTATGGTTTAAACAAACAGGATCTCCTTTTTGCTTTTGAAAGACAATGTTTTTTATACAACAGTTAGTTCCGACCGAGTAATCTGATTGGACGAGAGACTTTCCATGAGTGCTGATATTCACGGATAACAGCATTGGGACTGTTCACATGTGTATCACTCTGCTACACCAGAATTCTAACAGTTAAATTTTAAATGATATAAGGTAGCTTGTGCGCAGAAAATGTTACTGTTCGTTGCCTGGCAACAGCGTTGTTGAGGAACTATTTGTGTTGGCGGAGCCAACAGATCATCAAATAAACAAATAAATCACAATCTTTTGTGGTGTAATATTGCTAACTAATAAAATGTGTTTGTAGAACTGTTGTATAAAAGCAATATCACACTTGAGGTCATGCTATATCGGTGAATATCGGCTTGTGTGATTGTCTGCGGCACTCGGCCTGAGGCCTCGTGCCTACGAACGAATTACACCAGTGCCGATATTCACCGATATAGCACTCCCTCTTGTGTGATATTGCTTTATTGGCTTCTTCAGGTCACCGTGAACTGGAGCAGTTGACTGATGAGTGTAAAGCAATAGTTCTTCACTGGAAAAGGACCACTTCTAAACTGGGTAACAATCTCTGCCTCAAGTGGTGATGTTAATGTTTGGATACGGGTGTAAGAAATGCACTTGTTCTGGAAGGTGACTGGACTTGGGACATGGTGAGGAGTTAAAAGTAGATCTTCCTCGGGGAACTAACAGTAGATCAGGTTCTTCGACGCATCAAAGAGGGTCAATTTTAATAATAATTGTATATATATATATGTATATATATATATACATATATATATATATATGTATATATATATACATATATATATATATATATGTATATATAAATATATATATATATAGCACAGAAGATATGATAAGCCATTAATGATCACACAACGACACACACACACACACACACACACACACACACACACACACACACACACACACACACACACACACACACACATATATGTGTTGGTGTGTCATCAGATCTTCAATGCCTTATCATATTTTATGTTACACAAGTGCTGTCTTTGCATTTGCAGTCAGTGTTACTGTCACAATTACAGCACACACAAAGACTCTAAAGTATTTATCCTATCTTGTAAACAATTTGAAATTAATAGATGCTCTCTTTCTTATGCACTTGATTACACTCATGGACTATCAAAGCAAAAGCCCCCAGCTCAACCCCAGTTAGTACCAATCACTAAATATCGATTGTCTGAGGGTTTTGTCATTCTCTGAGTCTGTTCAATCTACCATGAAAGGGGTCTACATGTTGGAAGGGCTACAGAATAAGGATAACTCAGATTAGCTTGTGTCTATCTTCTGTGTGATTTGCATCCAGAGCAGAGCTGAACTAGATCATTATCTGACATTTATTCAAGTGCATTTTTAATCTTGCTTAGCACAGACACGTAAGCCCCACCCACACTGTCTCCCTGGCAAACTAATCCACCTAAACTAACTATAAGAGTTGAATCCAAGAAAGAGACTGAGCGAGAACATAGCCATTTTTAAATGTGTCTGCGCTCTTACGTGGTGAATTTGTTGATTCCAAAAAATATAGGTTTAATGTACTTTTACTTCAGCCTAAATTCAAGTCTAAGTTAGGAAAACCAACATAAAATATAAAAACAATCTGGATAGACTCTTTTACAAACTATTTAATAAATGGACTCAATGCAGACTGTTAAAGCAAATTATTTATGCAAACTAAATGAAACATTATGATGCTTTCAATTTTGTGCTGCTTAAAAAAATATATGTTGAATTACAAGACAATTTCGACCTGCTCAATGCTCCAGCTTAACATAAAACTTCCAATCTAATAATCTTGACCATACAATAGAAAAACAATCAATATCAGCAAAGTAGGGTAACAATGAGCAAATACATACACAGTGTAGCTTACGTAGTTTAAGTGCAAATATATTATAAAACTAACTGTGAAGCCACTCTCTTCACTTCAAAAGCTAGAATTATATAAGAATGTGGCAGTGACAGTAACCTGCTGAGTTCAGTGACACTTCAGCATGAGATCGATAGTTGGAAACGATCCAGACAGTTTCATGTGGTCAAGGTGGTTGTCTATCTTTTGAACCACCATAGTACAGTTGGGGGGCAAAACTACCTCTGTGGTCGTATGCGGTCTATTAGTAAACATTGAAAATAGGCCTGTCACGATAACAAATTTTGCTGAGTGATTAATTGTCTCAGAAATTATTGCGATAAATGATAATATTGTTGGAGACCATTTTAAATTATTATAATGATAATGACATAATATTGCAACTATGTCCTGTCAAACATCAATAAACTTTATTTTCAAATAAACACTAAAATCTGAAACTGGTAAATAAAATAAACAAAACTACCAAAAACTTAAATGGACTCTCAGTGTCTGTTAACAAAAAATGCACTTGAATAAAAACTAAACATTAAAACAAAATGGAAATAAAAACAACATTCAACCAAAAAAGTGATGTATGGCAATCGCAATTTTTGATATTTTTGTTTTCCTGTCTGTCTGTCAAATGTTAACAACATTTTTCAAAAGACTGCTTTTCAATAATATTAAATAGCAGCAGTCCTGTAGCAATTAAGCAAACTAAACTGTCTGTGAGCGCGCACCACTTTGCGCTGTCCTTTTCGTATGTTTCCTGTCGATTAATTGCTTCGCTGATAGTGGACTGTCGGAAACTTGAAGACGGAGACGGCCTACATTTTTTTCCCAGCTGAGAAAACTGAATTGGATGATTGCTCTATAGGTGCATGTACAAGATGGTTGTATTGCCGCTCTTCGTTGCTACCGTTTTACTGCGTTTGTGGAGAGAAGGTCCAGCAGGTGGAGGGCACCGGAGTTGAGTCTTTTTGTCATTTAGTGTCGAAATAGGAAAAGGCTGGGAAAAACGATAAAGCCGATAAGTGAAAATGATCAAACTCATTTTAAATATCATAAAATTAATTGATTTATCTAAGGCCTAATTGAAAACATTCACAAATGACCTGATACCTTTGCAGGTATCTTTATACTGAACAATAAGACGTAGTCTAAGTCAGTTAGAGCTGGCCAGTACATAGTTTTTTATGAATTTGCTTGCTTGCAATGCTCTGCACATACTGTAATAATTAGTTCTTAATTCAAATAAAAATTATATTTATAACATTGGCAAACAAATAAAATAAAAGAAGCAGTAGTCATATGAACATACAGTGCTATGCTCATTGCTTCCCATTTGCTTTCGGCAGGTGTTGTGGCGGCAGATGAGTGTACAACTGTGCTACGACCTGGCTGTGACACGGAAACAGGCTTCATGTAGCAGGAGAGAATAGTGTGCTTCTTTTTTCTTCTTGATTGTTGTTCCTTGGATATGTGTATGGGCAAGTGTTGTTAATAATTTTGTATTGCCTAATTGTTTTATTTAATGGTATGGAACATATTTGCTGTTTCTGCAAAAGCAATTCAAGCACACTTTTTTTCTTCTTTTTGTTACATTTGCTTCCTATTTTTTTCAGTTTGGCATTACAAGTAGCGCACAAATGCTGTTATTGCACACTATACACTTCTAGTGAAGAACTATATGGATATTTGACTCTTATATTTTGGTATCATATACTTAGTTCTAAAATCATAACTTAGTATAACACTCTTGTTGTTGGGTTGGTTGTGGAAAATATTCTTTTTAAATACGTTAATTTGACACTGTTTGGGACACTATCATCACTCAAACATAAACTATATCAACAGACCCAAAACTGTGCTGCAAATTACCCATTTAAGACGCCTAATGGTTTGAAGATCCAAAAAAGCACTTCTTCAAAGTCACTATTCAGAAGTAAAGTAATAAGAAATGGAAGAGATATTTTCCCTCCTGCACCTCTCCCTCTCTCTTGTTCCTAGTTTAAAGTAATTTTTACTCATTGTGTCAGAGGTGACAAAAAGATGGATAGAAATGGAAGGCATGGAATATCAATAGAAAAGGCAGAATGGACACTAGGAAAATGCACAGTCAGGTACAGTCAAAGGTAATTTATTTTTAAAGTCCTATAAAAATTTCTCACTCTATACAAAACCTATCAAAATTTTTTAACATCTCTCAATTTAGACTTGATCACATCAGAACATCTGTTCAATATAAATTAAAGTCATTTCAGAGCATATTTTAGACCAAACACTACTGGAGCAAAATTGGAACTTCTCCACAAGAAAACACAGCAAACTCATACAAGCTAACAGATACTAAATTCATAGCTTAGGCAAAAATAGAGACAGCTGAATTCGCAAGTAAAGTGTATAGTATTGTATAGTGATAACAATATAAAATGGAAAATAAAAAAAGATAAATTCTGGTAAAACATAAAACATCAACTTACATGGAAGTCCCAAAGCACTCTGTTCTTTGGGTTCTGTGGACTTCTCAAACAATGAACCTTGAGACAGGAAAAAAACGGATGGTGGGGATGAATAAATGAATAAAAAAATAACAGAAATTAATTAAATTCATAAATGGAACAAACAAGATAGAACAGAGACCTTTGAATGCCAGTGGTTCCCGCATGATTTCAATCCCATGTTGGTTTAATTGCACTCAATTTTACATCAAAAAGGTTTACAAAAAAGCCTTGTGAAGCAACAAAATGGAAATAAGACCAATTTAAAAATTATATATGAAAGCCAGTTACTGATGGGGTATGTGGAACAACTTGCTTACTTGCAGGAAACAGGTCCTTTAAAACCACACCTTTTGACCCTAGCTTTAAAGTAACATAAAATCCCACTGTAATATCAAATGTGCCATCCTCCAAAAATTGAAAATGAATCTAGCATGATTGTAAACCCACCAGACATGGCCGTCCACCTTTGTTGACAGGCCTGGCGGTTAGCACATTACCCAAACTTCCACTATGGAGGAACTGCTGAGACTTATATAAGACGTTAACCCCACATATTTGGTCTTACTGTGAGAGTAAAAACAGGAAAGGTATTGTTTTTAGAAACTTATCAGTAATAAAACCCAGATCTCCTCTATCACCAGACACCTAAGATGGAGATGAAGTAGAGGTGGTTGGTGCTTACAAGTCCATGGGTGTGCTCCTGGACAACAAAATGGACTGAAGTTCTAGCACTTGTTCTAAAACTGAGGTCTTTTGCGGTAAGCACGAAACTCCTTTGCACCTTCTACCAGTCTGTTGTTGCTAGTGCTACTGTATATTCCATTCTCTTGTTTGCCGGGTCATCAGCATCGTCAAGAGTGCTATTAGCAAAAAGGGCAAACTGGTAAGGACGTTTTGCTCTGTTATAGGACTTAAACTGGACTTTGGAGGTAGTGGCTTATGCGTGAATTCTCAGTAAACTACTTGCAGTTATGGACAATGCGTCTCACCCCTTGCACTCAGCAGTAGAGAAATAGAGGAAATACTCACTGGTAGACTGAGACAGCATCAGTGTTCTAAAGACCATCATGTAAGAACATTTCTACCCAATGCAATCAGACTCTAAAATAAGCATCCTTACAGCAGGACCTCAAATATTCACCGGCTGTCTAACTTGAGTTGATTTACAGGCATTCTATTGTAATTCTTTTTTTGACTGTTTCTGGTTATGAATTACAAACTCACTTCTCTCCTCTTGAATTATCACTGTTCTCACAGTCAATAAACCTGTTCTTTAATCTTTATGCAATAGTGCAATAATTATATTCGCGGCAACTCCTACTTATATACTGCACTGCTCTTTTATAGATTCGTCTACGGACATAGTCTTTTACATGCTTAGTGTATATAGACATATATCTATTCCGTGTTACTTGTTTTGTCCAAAGTTTGTCTTCATTGTTCAATATATAAAGTACTGTGACACTGCAATTTCCTTCAGGAATAATAAAGGCATAATTCATCTTATCTGAGCTTGTCTTATCTTAATTGTAGTTACCGTTTTCCAAAATTCATGAAGGGAACAAAGAAAACAGTAAAATCTCTGGTCAGTGACAATGCACAATACCCTAAAACATTAAATAAAACATGGTGGTGGCAGCATCATGCTGCAAATACAGAAAATAAGGGAAAATAATCATGCTTCAACTGGTACAAGATTTGAGAGATTTTATAAATGTTATTAAAATCTGAAAACAAACATATCTATTGTTCTCATTTCCTCACTTGACCAGGTTTAGTTTAACACAATATGATATAAATAATATGAGAAAATATGTATAAAAGTAGAAGGAACATGAACAATTTTGCAAGGAACCATGTAAGCTATGAAATGTAGAGCATTCTATTTTCATCAGATTTCCTTATGTAAGAAAACATAAATAAAAATAATATTTTGTAGAACAGGCCAGGAGCGAGATTTATCATGTTACAATACAACTGTTTAAGTAAAACGCAATAATGAAAAAAAAACTGCCTGTAAAATGAAGCATAGATGATTAAATGAAAGCAAGGAAGCCCAGATAGTACCAAAGTATTTAAGAAAAGTGGGGAAAAAAAGTTGCTGACAAGCCATGCTGAAAACAATGCTAAAACGAGACCACAATTGGTGGAAACAACATTGGAATAAGAAGAGCTTTTTAGCAGTGTAGTTGGACTTTTTCTTTCCATGCAGTACCTGCTGATAATTTTGCTGCTGAAAATACAATGTATTATTTCATCCAAATTTAAAAGTTACATAACAGTCTCTAGTGATTACTATGGTTTTAGAGGCTTTTTCTGGAGATTATGTTTGTCCTGGTAAAACTGTTCAGCAGCATCTATTTTAATGGAGAGTCACGCTGTATGTTTGGAGGGAAAATGCCATGGTCTGCAAGATGACCTTAGCTCAAAGTGCATCTGAGATCAATGTGTCAAATAAAAGTCAACAAGTTAAAACATCAGCCATACCGCAAGTGTAAAAAAAACACACACGCACACAACCTGACACAGTTATATGTCTCACAGAAAAACATCTACACAAAGATAAAAGAATTTTCAGGGCAAACGTGCGGGCAAATGGATTTCTGCCTCACAGGGTTCAAGCAGACAACTTTTAGAGCAAGAAGGCAGCAAAAGACCATGGAGCGCACAAATCCGGAGGGTGGTGGTGGTGGTGGTGGCGGCGAGGTGGTGGTGTGTGAGTGGGGGG